>APFE031071203.1:0-40905 GCA_000404065.3 Pinus taeda
CTACGGGGTTCGGGCAGCGCCCCGAGAAATTTTTTTTTGGACCCTATATTAGGTTGGGCGAACCTACCTATGGTTTTCGGTCCATGGTTTTGGACGCGATGGTTTTCGGTCCATGGTATTGGATGCTTCGGCATGTATAAATATGTATTGTAACATTGAAAGGAATATAATGAAAAATCAAGCTGGTAGTCTTGGTCTTGAGATCCAGTGGGAAATCTCTGTGTATATGTGTTTTATGTGTTATGCTTGCTATCGCATTTTTATTTTTCCTGTGATTTAGAATTCGTATGCAGGTAATTTCTGTACGGGGTTAAAACCTACAGTGTTCTCGATCATGATTTTGTTTCCATGGATGAGTAGAGTAGCTTCAAGTCTTCTGATCTAGTAAATTTCATGAGCAGTTTTGAATCTACACATTAAATTTCTACATGGTATCAGAACAAGAATCACAGTAGAGAAGAGATTTCGAAGTTGTCTTTACAGGTGGATCGAGTTTGCAAGATCAATTCTTCAGAACTAGCAAGATGGATTTCTATGGACTGAGACTCGAGTATGCCCTTACGGGTAGCTCGAATTATGTTGCTTGGAAGGACAGGGTGGAAGCAGTGTTGCAAAATAATGGGCTGAAGGAAATCATAGATAATGATATCCCAAAGCCTCCAAGATCTAATGCTCAAGATGTTGGACAAGTGTGTTTTCTAATAAGTAGACAGATGAGCTAAAGGGCAAGGAGTGAAGCAATTCAGAGACAGATGCACGTTAGATAAGATGTGAAAGTGCATAAAAGATAAACATTGTGCTCTTGAGAAAGGATATTTCTGCAGGCCAAGGAGAATTTGTGAGAAAGCTCGAGTGTGCAGGCAATTGAAATAACAGTGCTGGAATTGGGTACAATTTACATGTGTGTTTAGCTTGATGATTTATGTGTAATCCGTAAATAAATAAACATGAGTATCATTTATGGTGTGATCCTTATTGTATTGGTAAAGAAATAAACTCGATGTCATTGTAACGCTGTAACTTCGGACGGTTTCAAAACGTGAGGAGTTGGCGCTCTTTTTAATATAAGTGTGTTTTAAATATGATATTTTGTTTTTTCCATGTAACATTGGATGTCCATGGAATTGGAATTGGATGTCCGTTCTGAATATGTTGTCCCATAATATCTAGGGATTAGGCGCTATCCCCAAATTCGTGGCGCTTAGAGAGCTTTTCCTGTCGTCTAGTCCCAAGATCATTCTGATCCAAGAAACCATGCACAGCTGTTAGGATTCCATTACATACTTTCGGAAAATGTTCCCATCTTGGTTTATGGTTTCTACTGAGGCTAATGGCCTTTCGGGTGGTTTGGCTATTTTATGGGATCCGGCTTGGATCAATGCTATTTCTTTTAAATGCTTTGCTGGTATTCTTTTCTCGGCTACTCTCAGAGGTCATAGTTTTCATTTCAACATTCTTAATACTTATGCACCCTATAAAAACAGGCTCCCTTTCTGGGAAAAATTGTTTGCTTCGGAAATATTTGGCCTTGACTTCTTGATTATTGCAGGAGACTTAAATTTCAATTTATGCTCTGGAGAATGTTGGGGTAGATGTCGTAAAATTGACCCGTTGGCTGACTTCATTAAGATGGAACTTCTAAACAGGAATCTTGTTGATATTTCACCTTCTAAAATGTTGCCTACATGGGATAACGGTAGGATGGGCGATGCATATATTGCTAAAAGGATTGACCGTTTCATTATTCATGCTAGTGTCATTGGCAAAATGGGCATGCCCTTCTCTTACATTGGCTCGACTTTTTTATCCGATCACAGGCCCATTGTTCTTAGCTGAAGGGATTCGGGTATCAGAGTGGGTTACCCTTTTAAATTTAATCGTACATGGTTGGAGATCCTTGAATATATCTCGATTCTCTCAAATTCTCTTAAGGAGCTATCGGATGGTGTATCATCTCCTTCAGTGATGTCACTACGAGAAAAAATGGTAATTATGAGACAGGTTTCTAAAAATTGGCATCTAAATAAAAAAAAATGACAAGCAGATTCTTCACGATCTGCAAAATGAGTTGGATCATCTCATTGGTTCTACCTGCACTGATGACCTTCCTCATAGTATTAAATGTCACATAAAGGAAATTGAGATCAGGAAGCAAAAATTTCTAAATCAAGAGGAGGCTACTTGGCATCTTAAAAGCAGGGCTTTATGGCTCAAGGAAGGGGACCAGAATACTAAATTTTTCCATAAAGTTGCAAATGCAAGAAGGACCAAAAATTCAATATGGAAAATTTTGGACGGTAATGGCGGTTTCTTTGTATCCCAACAAGATATCACAAGTGAAGTTGTGCGTCATTTTAAATCTCAATATAAAAGGAAAGAAGGTGGCGATTTTCAGGATATTCTCTAGGGAATTTAATTGGCCCCTTCTATGTTCGACATTGATGCTAATACGAGTCTTTTATAGCCCATTACGGAGGATGAACTTCTTTTCACTCTAAAGGACTTTTGTAAGGATAAAAGTCCTGGCCCTGACGACTGGACCATAGAGTTTTATATTCACTTTTTTGATCTTCTTAAGCATGACTTGTTACAGATGGTGGAGGCCTCCCGAATATATGGTTGTATTCATCATAACACATCATCTACCCTGATCGCTCTTATTCCAAAACAAAATGAGGTTGAATCCTTTCATGATTTCCGACCGATTTCTTTATGCAATATATCTTACAAAATTATATCCAGGATTATTGCGGAAAGACTGAAGTTGACGCTGGCCTCTTTCCTTTCTATGGATCAACATGCTTTCCTTAGAGGCCACAACATATTGGATGTTATTGCCATTACTCAGGCAGTCATGTTTTCTATGGAAACAAAATCGATGGATGCAGCCATTCTAAATGTTGACTTGCAGAAGGCTTACGATTGTTTGGATTGGGGATTCCTACGGTGCTTGTTAGAAAAAATTGGCTTATTCCCTCAATCCATTGAATGGATCATGTCTTGTGTTGAGAATGTCCATTATTCGGTGCTTATTAATGGAATTCCTTCCTCTTTTTTCCCTGCGGAAAGGGGCCTCCGTCAGGGATGCCCCTTGTCTCCTCTCTTATTTATTCTTGCTATGAACACTCTCAGTCTTCAGATTAATAAGGTTGTGGCTGATAAAAGATGCAAGTCGACTAGAATCTGCAGAGGTATCTATGTTTCTCATAATCTTTTTGTAGATGATGTGCTCATCTTCGCCATGATGTGTAGATTGACATGGATTTGCCTCAACGATATCTTATATAGTTTCCAAAGGGCCATTGGATTATTTATTAACAAAGGTAAATCTTCTCTTCATCACAATGGTACTAACATGGATATGGCATTATGGATTGCTGACCTGCTCGGTATTGCTTTGAAATCGATTAATGATGGCATGAAGTATTTGGTTTTTCATTTAAAAGCCAAAGGTTACTCAAGCGTGGATTGGCACTGGATTCTGGAAAGGTCCTTTAGGAAAATCTCGGCTTGGGAACACAGGACTCTCTCTCTGGCCGGGATATTCATTCTGTCAGTGTCGGTCTTGACTCAGTTGGCGGTGTATTGGGCACATATATTCTCTCTTTCGGCTAGCATTATTAATAAGACCAATCGTTTGCTGGCAAATTTTATATGGAGTGGTAGTACAAATCCTTACAAAATCCACCTGACAAAACTGGAAAAGATCTCTTTACCAAAGAATTATGGTGGATGGGGCCTGCTCGATATGCAAACATTTGGTAGAGCTCTTTTATGCAAATCATTGACGAGGGCCTTATATGGAGATGGACTTTGGAGTTCTGCCATCAGGAAAAAATATTTACAGGATAAGGATCTTGCCTATTGGTATCAGAGGGGATCTATTGGTATCAACCACGGCTCAGCAATATGGCTCAGTCTCAGGAAGGTTCAGCAATACTTCTTTCGACGCCTTAGATGGAATCTATACTCTGGCGATCATGTCTTCATCGACATCGACCCCATTAATGGTGTTCCCGATCTATCTCGCATCTCTAAAAATCTGTTATCCTTTCTTCACAGGAAATGTTTGTTTACATGGGATAAAGTCATATCATCTTGGAGCGGCCCGATCCCAATATGGAAAAATGCTTTTGATCTCCAATTGCCTATCTCGCTTCATGCAGAATGGAATTATGTATTAAATTTAATTTACAGATTGGGCATCCATCGTGCGGAACACGAGGACACACTTATATGGATCGTTCCTAATAAAAAACTGCCCATCAGAGTCTGTGACATATACTCGGATATGATTCTTATAAAGGTTGAATACACAGGTTCTATCTTTTCAAATAGATTCTGGAAATTGGGCGGTCCTCTTAAAATGATTTTGTTCTCTTGGCTGGTTTTCAACAACCAAAATTTGTCTTGGGACAGCTTGCGGAGAAGATGCTGGCATGGACCGAGTAGGTGCACCATGTGTGAGGCTGCGGAGGAATCAAACCTCCATATGTTTTTCCAATGCGACTCCTCACAGCAGATCTGGTACGAATTGTCTCTGCTTTTTGGTTTTTCTCACAGTGTTTTTGTTACAGTACATGCAGCATTTCAATGGTGGTGTACGCAAAAAGAATCGTGGCGGTCTCTGTTCATCATTGTCATATGGTGCTTATGGAAGTGGAGGAATGCAAAAATCTTTCAGGAATCAAAAGAACCTCTGAGGTCTGTATTGCACCTTATCATTGCTACACATGGTGTATTGCCTGGCAGGGTTTCCAAGAAGGACAATCTTAGGAAGAAAGATGGGAATGCCCCACACATTTCTTTTCCTGCGGATTTCTTCGATGGGGCCAAGCAATCGAATATTTGTGGATGTGGGGCTCATATAATAATGGATGACAAGGTTCAATATCATTTATCCTAGAATGGAGGAAGAGGTACCAACAACCTGGCTGAGGCAAGGGCTTTAGCTGGAATGCTTGCTTTTTGTTCTTTTTTGGAGATTCAGAACATTTCTATCTATGGGGATTCAAAAGTCATGATTGATCACGTCAGGGGTGCTTGCCATATCAATTATCCTCATCTGTCGGGCTGGTTGGAATGAATTATGTACTTCTGGAATTTATTAAAACAGCCTCCCATCACACACATTCCCCGCTCCCATAATGTACAGGCGGATTTCTTGTCTAAAAGTGGATTGTCTCATGATCACGGTGACTGGTCCTTGACGATTTCTGTGGATGACAACACATTCCTCATTTAGGATTTTTTCATTCCAGGCTTATGAGCTGCACTCTTTTTCTTTTTATCTTCTCTTCGGATGTGTTTATTCCCTTCATCACCTTCTATAGGCTTTTTATATGTTTATATCTATACTTGTTTCCATAATTTTGATGATAGACTATATGCTATGTACCTAATATCCTTTTTGATGATGGCTTTTCGCTGTGAATATTTTTGGCTCTATATGTACACATGGATGTCAAATTTGACATGTTGTCAACACATATGTACTCTTATATTGACTCAATATAATACTATATAGATTTTTCACTCTGAAAAAAATAAAATAAATAAATAAATAAATAAAAATGATGAAATTAAAATAGAGAATAATGTAGCAAGATTGAAGTCTAACGCCATATGGTGTGCTTTGATTCTTAATTCTTAATAATATAAAAAGATTAATGTTTTTTATCATTACTATAATAATTGTTTTTTATTTAATCGATTCATTAATGAAATTTTATATTTTTATAAATTAAATTTAATATTTATTATATAAGAAGTGTTTTACGGTTTAATATGAAATAATAATATCTTTTTAAATTATACTAAAACAATAAAAAAAAATTAAATTAACTTTTAATTTGCATAAACTTAAAGTTTTATTTAAATAAATTTAAATATATATTTCAAACTTTTGTGACATGAAACATTGCATGGAAAGTTCAAATAATGGGTAAACATTTTGGAATTACATGGAAAAGAAGGAAAATCAAGCTAAATGAAATATTTTGAATAGATTTTCTAACTATTTGCTCTGCCTCTACATGGATGTGTGTTGTGTTTGAAATTGTGGTTGGGCATGTTGTTCAAAATAGAAACTACCATGATGCTTGTACATTGATGTTAAAACCAGCCAAATTTTCTTAGAAAAATTAAGAGGAATTTTATTTTTTTGAATTTTTTTAACCTGTAATTGCATGTTATCACATAAAAATCGTCCACGAGTCCTTTCGTAAAACGCTAAGTTGTATAGACTGTAGACTTCACTCCTCGCTCTTCAATTTGAATATCAAGAGTTTCATGTTTGTTTCTTGAAGTAAAATCTTGTATCATTTCTCTGTGAGAATATAATCGTGTACAATAATCTTAAAATTAGAACCATACTACAGAAAAGGGAACATATGCATTTTAAAGTCTTAAACAGATTTGAACATGAGAACATAAAAAACAGAAATCCAAAGATATGCTCAGTCAAAATCGCTTTATCGTTCAGTTATATTGATTAAACGATGAGAATCAGTAAAAGAGAAAGGTAAAAATATCTGCACATACAAATATAACGTCGTTCTTTATTTATATCAGTTAACTGATCAGAACTAGTTAAACATGTTGATACGAAGTTCTCCATATATGTATATGGTTCATCTATGTTGGTCCACACACGAATTGTTGTTTAATGCAACAAACACAATACCATGCCCTACCTATATAACCATCACTATTTTGTTCATCCACTACAATACAAAGGGGTTTTAAGATAACATTTGAGACAATTTTTGGGTAAATTGTACAAAAAAAAGTTGTTTATTTTCTTAAATATTGTCTTTAAGCGAGTGTCTCAAATTATTGTTTTAAAAGATTGTCTCTATAAAAACAATATATAACACAAACATAATGGTCTCTTAAGAGACATTTTTTTCATTTTTATCTCTTGAGAGACAATAGATAGGATTAAAGGCATATTGTCTTTATAGAGACAATATGTGTTTAATCCTAGCTATCGTCTCTCTAGAGGCAATAAAAAACTATTTTTAAATACAATACAATATCACTTTTGTCTCTATAGAGGAATAAAACAATCAATTTAGAAAAATATTTCACTTTTGAAATAAATGAATATAAAAAATATTTAATTAAATAAACTACAATATCATTGATTAATTCATGTTACCTCCAACCTCTTGCTTATAATGAAAGTTCTCTTCTATTGAGCTAACACCCTTTAAAGAATTATATGAGTTAAAGTTATCCTTGAAATTGCATATATAAGTATTGATTTAAAAAAAGATGCTAGACAAATAATAGTATAATCAATGTAAACTCTATAATCATGTAGCCTCTATATACTCCCTCTCCACAGGTCTGGGAAGGCACTCCCTCTAAGCCCACAAGTTTCCCTTATGGTGCTTTTCCCTCAAAACCCTGAACACTCGAGCTTAGAGTACCTCCCAAGCTACAAAATTCAACACTACCTCTTAGTGAGGGAGGTACCTTTGTGACTCGGAAGTACTTCATCATCATCATCATCACTTCTCGCAACACATGCCCATATGCTATTGCTCACAATATTAGCAATCCTTGATGCATGAATTATGCCTCTCTTGGAAGTGTTGTTGTCGCTAGAAGCCTCCTGCTTCTTTTTATTTTCCTGTAATGCTTCCCATTCCTCCCATGATTCCTTCTTGCCAGATGTAGAAGCACCCTTCCTCCCCAATGACCATGCACTCTTCTTGGGTTGCAATATATCCATCTGATTATGCAAACTCCCTCTCGAACTTGACTTTCTCTAAGCCTTTAGAACCTGGACCTTCTCGAAAAAGTGTGCCTTCTTCTCGGGAACCTACACCTATTCCTCTGAAGTCTACACTTTCTCCTGCTTCTCTGGAACCTGCACCTGTCCTTTCTTCTTTCCATGATCCTCGAGCTTGCTCGCCAACCTGTAGAGACCATGCTCTCTAACTCCGAGTACAATGCCATTAGACTTAGAGCCTTTGAGCCTGTCTTTCCTTGCCATCCTAGAATAAGACCTCAAACCCTTTCCTCTCTATCATTGAGATGGAAATCATGCTTTATCTGAGTCCTGGTACAAAAAGTACATCTTGGACCCACATCATACATCCTGTCTCCATCCTGAATGGTACAACACTCGATCCTCGGATCTCCAACTGACTCTTGTTGCCCAACACCATGTGCAACTTCAAGTCCCATCCAGATAGAGTCTCAAAAACATCTTAAGACCATGTCATCTAATTCATCACACCATTATCCACCTACCATCCATCCTTAGTGATAGTACTCTGCGAGAAATGAGAAATAATAGCAAGGTCCTCCTCTTCCAATCTCTTGGAGAGATCGTCCATCTCTGCTGAAGCAGCAACACTGGAGGCCTACTATCCTTTCTTCTTCTCATCATTTCCCTTCTTCTTCATCACAAATCTCGATGAAAAATGACACATCTCGCCACAGTTGAAACACTTGACTTTACTCAAGTCCTTCTTATGCTTACCCTTCATTCGTTATGCAAGTGCCACATCATCATCTGAAGCTTTCTACTTCGGCTGAAGATCCTCATTTCACAACTCTTCCTGAATGAAGTCATCCCACAACCTATCCCAATCTGGCAACTTCTCCCTACCAACAATTCCTTTGATGAAGGGCTTCCTTTCCTCGATTAACCCTTTCAAGGAAATCTTTACCATATCTTCATCTAAGACAGTCTTACCGATGACAGCAAGCTCATCTTTGACCTGAGACATTCTCGTCAGATACGGGGCCACGCTTTCACCCTTTAACTTCTTGGTGGCCTTCAATTTGTCCTCTAATACGAATAATTGGTTCTCGTTCTTATTCTAGAACAAATTCTTAAGAGCCATCGACATCTCATGTGCGGTGTTCTTCCAGGAAAAATGACATATTAGGGCATCCCTCACACCATCAAGGATGATCAATCTCGCCTTCACATCCAAATATTCCCATATTTCCAGCTCTTTAGGGTCGGTTGGCTTCTTGATCTCTTTGTCGGTAAAATCCCAGATCATGTTGACCTGCAAGATCAACTTGATCCTTTCCTTCCATGGACTATAGTTGGACAACCCATCCAATTTATCTTCATATTAGATACCTACCTATAACTTCGACATTGTAGTGAACCCTTCACTCATAATATGACCAACTTCCTCTCATGTTGTACTTCATTGCGCACAACTCTGATTTACTTGACTTCCAAAGTATCTCAGACACCCTCTGATACCATGTTAAATTTCCACGATCTTGGACCTAGGTTAGAGTCTTAAAATCACTGACACTACCAAACCAAGAATCTCAACCATAAATTAATTTGCACAACGGAAATATAAAGCAGTAAATCAATACGCACAATGATACACAATTTTAAACAAAATTGTACAATAATGTACAATCACCAATCTTTGTTATATTAATCCAAATCTAATAAATACAACAGTCTATGATTACAAAATACAGTGACAAACTTGGTTGCAACATTCTATGTCGTATCTTGTCTTGTCGGTCCGTCACACCCATACTGCTCACTAGTACTGCCTTAGTCCATCATGGCCACTACACATCGAGACTCGAGAAAGGCTACCACATAAGACTGTTGCACATCCATCTGTAGAGTGTACATGGGTTGATCCAATTTTCTCCTCTAGGTTGGCCAACATCCGAGCTCCAATCTTCCAAGCACATGGTTTTGGGTGCGATGGTTTTCAGTCCATGGTATTGGATACTTCGGCATGTATAAATATGTATTGTAACATTGAAAGGATAATAATGAAAAAATCAAGTTGGTAGTCCTAGTTTTGGGATTCAAGGGAAAATATTTGTGTATATATGTTTTATGTGTTATGCTCTCGCATTGTTTATTTTTTGTTCTTAGAATTCGTATGCAAGTAATTTCTGTACGGGGTTAAAACCTACACTAGCAACAACTCTTGTCCATCAGAGTGTTGCACTTTGGCACCATCCTTCACCCAACCTTCGGCTTCTCTTTGTCCTTCAAGATAGCTCATCTAAGGTTACTTTGGGTAGCCAACACACTGCCATCCAACAACCCTATGGCACTGTTGTAGCCGCTGCAACAACCTCCAAAATTTTGGCCCGCATCCAATTTCGGGGCCTCCTTTGAGAGTTTTACTTGATGTTTGCATGCACTCAAGATCACTCAGTGAGCTCGTGTGACTCTTTGCTCCCACCTTGCTTGACCATTCGACAAAAAACTTTTGCATGTTGATGTCAATGTCATGCTTGCGACCATGTTTTGGTCATATACAAGGTCTTTGCTTCGAGTGTACATGTTGTGTTCACTATGTAAACATTTGCCATGATCACACACAGAGTGTATCAGTTTAAGTGTCTGATATCTTTAGCATGCTTTAAGATATTCTTCGTGTAAGAAGATATTATTACTTGTGTTCATATAACAATGTAAAACATACAAATTCGTGTTTCAATATAACATTAAATCATAACCCCAATATTTATCATAACATAATCACATTCATTCATAACAGAAGTGAATAGATCAAACACAAGTATTTCCATAGTAATCTTCTTTATTAATGCTTCAGATCTTCTTACAGACTCAAACTACCCTACGCACTCAGCTGCAGGGGTCCGCACACTCAGCTGCGGACTTCTACTCTAAGATCCTTCGCTCTTTCTGATAATGACACAATACATTCATCATCAATAACCAAACTAAATTTCCGTAGACTCCTCTAAGACTCTCCTTTTTATACAATCCCATGGTCCACAGACCATGGGTAGATCTTCTAAAGCCAACACAACTTACATAAACCGAAGGGTAAAATCATTTATGACACTTTACATCTATGTGCTCCACGACCACAAATTGCGGAGACTTTAGATTTTACATACAAAAACTTAGGCTTTCTGCCCCAAAACTTGGGCTTTTAGTCCCAAAATTGACCTTAGGGGACCTTGTCCCAACAGGCCCCCAACACAAATATCGTGACTCACTCTCGAGCCACTCTATTGACATGTATATATTAATACAAAAACCTCCCAAATCCACTTGCACCACTGCAACTTCAGTTGTACATTGCGCAGCTGCCTGCTTGACCTGCTTCACCAGCTGCTCAGATGCTAGTCATGTGCTATCTTCCTGGATCTTTTGTTGTGTTTTCTGTAGGCTGGCCAATTTCTCCCCCATGGTGGTGAAGATCACATAGGCTTCATCCAGCTAAGGCCCCAGTCTGGCCTTAAGGAGTGTCTCTTTCCATTGCATTGCTTCCGCTTTTTCTTTCAATTTCTTTGTCTCCTACGGCTTTGCCAATCTCTGCGTGATAGTGACGGTGTGCATCATCACGCTTGCTGCATCATACTACTGTTGTAATTCCCTTGCCTCGGTATTTAGCCTCTGCAGGTTAGGATCTTCTTGTAGACTCATAAGTACCTCCATCGATTGCTTGAAGAGCGTAATGTATTCCTCCAGCACGACATCCATTATAGCGACTGCATCCTTGACAACTGCCTCGCATGTTCCCTGACCTCTGGTGGAGTTGAAGGCTGTGACTTCAACTCAAGCTCTTTAATTTTCAGGTTCAGCTCAAACTGAACCTTTGCCATCTCGGTCGTTGTGTCGCACACACCTGCAGCCAACTTCCGAATCTTGGCTTCCATCGGTGCTTCTTTTGGGATATTTAGTTCCGGAATGGTTTTGCATGCTTCAGATACTACTGTGGTGGTGTGCTCATTCTTCTCCTACACCTTCTTCCAGGCTTCTAGTGCAGTTGTTTTCTCAACGAATATCTGTTTGTTGTTGATTTTCTTCTCACTGATCATGTGCAGCGTGCGTTGCTCTCAGGCCTTAAGTTCTTCAATGACACATGCTTGTAGGGTGTGAATGAATTCATTGGGGAGTGTGGCCAAGTTGAGGATAGCGTTCCTCAGCGCATTGACAATAGCCTTGTTAGCTTTTGCCTCCACACTCAGAGCTCCATCTAGTAGCGCGACTGCTCGGAGATCCAAAGAGCGAACCAATTTTGTTGCTTTAGTTGCCCCTAGCACTAAACTGGTTAATATCACACTGCTCTGCACTGCACCTTTCTGCAGTCTAGTAGCTTGGATCTGTAGCTTGAACACACCCGTTTGAATGGCACTTAATGCGTACTTCTGCTGCTGCTCAAACTGTTGGAGCATTTCTATGGTCATATCCCTTACTTTGTCCCTAATGTCATCCAAGTTACCCTCTGTTAAGGTGATCTGGTCTAGGGATGACGTAGTGGCCTTGGTCTTGTTCCACGGTCCTTATTTTTCTTGTTCCCTGTGCGGCTTCACCCAGAAGGGAGTGTTTTCCAGATCTCCATCGCCCTATCCTGATTGCTCTTCTTCCTTTGTCTATGGCGAAGGAGATTTCTGACTTCTGTTAGATTTGTGCTCTTCCTCCTATTCCTTGGCAATGCGCTTCGCTTCTGTGTGTGCCTTCCCTTAGTCTCTTTCTTTCTCTTTTCATCCAACTATTGAATCTTCGACCGAGCCTCTTCCTTCTTCTGCTTTCCCACAGACTTACTAGACCTGGAAAACAAGTCTGACGTTTTTCGCCAATCTGTTGGCCAATTCTTGAGGACCGTTGCAATGGCATCGTCCATCGCTAGATATGGTAAATCATACCACTCCAGTTCTGGGCCCTTTCATGCCCAGATGGAGATACAGTGGAGGTCCTCTTTGAACTTCGTGTATCCTAACAACTTCTCAAAGAAAATTGGTGACAGGCGTGCCTTGTTGTTGATGGTTGTGAAGATTCTCGACTCCATTAGCACCTAAAATATTTTACTCTCTCAGACCTGGTCAGTGTCCTTTGTAGCCCATAGCAAAGCAAATTTTGCTACTTCTCGTAGATCTTTCGATATCAGAGGAAATTGGTTGTCCTTCGGAAATTCCCATGTGACCAACACAATCGATAGTAATAGCCAAGAGTAGTGGAACATTTTTCTATGGTCGTGTGCCTCCTTGTTGTTTGCAAGGAACTCGCTGCATAGGTAGCGCGCCAGTTGAATTGTATGCTCTCCGTGCACTGGGCCACTAGCGAAAATACTAGTGTCGGCACCTCATCTGCGTGACACTTCCTCATCACCTTGCCAACCAAGATCTCGGTGGCCACTTTCACCATGGGGTCCGTAATACTCGAAATTGAATATCCGCACGGCTTCTTGAAATGCTTGAAACTGTCCTTAATCCTTTCGGCGAGGTCATGCTTGCCTGTCTTTCCACCAAATTCCTTGGCCGAATTCAGTCGTGAATGGGGTAGTAAGGTGATCCTATGGATCAGCATGTCAGTTATAGGGATCAGCTCTCCAAACAATAGGCACCTGTCATGCACTGGGCATATCAATTGTTTGATAACAATAAAATTGATGGGAGTGCGGTGGTAATGTGACACCCATAGCAAATTCAACAATCCTTCCTTTTCCATCCCATGAATCCACTTCACTAGCTCCAACGCGGTGACACTTGAGTCCTTGTAGAATACTCTTTGCATGAAATTATTAGTAGCCAGGGGGGGGAACTTCTTAGTGTCCACCAAGTCCCAATCCTCTAACTTTATATGTGGGATGCATGTCAAGCGTGGACCTTCAAATGTTATGTTTTTTGGTAGCAAGGGTGTGTTAAGGAGAAACTTTCCTTCATCAGGGTCCTTTGGGACGTTTACCTTGCCTTGGCACGAAGATATGTATTTGGGAAGCTTCGAGATAGGGTCTACCCCCTCAATATCAATGTCCTCTGCGCCCATATCAGTGTCCTTTGCACCCTCGTCAGCCTCTAGATCAACCACTTTTCCTTTTTGCTGCACGGTGGGTTTCTCTTGTCTCTGATGTTTTCTTGGCGACTCGTGCACCACTTCATATTCTTTTGTTTATCCTTCTTCGGCTTGGGAACCTCTTGTCCCGACATAGGATTTGGCCTAGGTGACCTTGGTGATTTTGGCACTGTTGTGGGCACCTCCATACTTACAACCGTACGGGCAGCTCCCTCAGAGGCCATAGCGCCTTCTGCGCTTGCGGTTTCTATGGGTGTAGACATGAGGCTATTAAGGAGCTCCTGGGTTTCCTTAGGTAGCTTGTCAAACACTGAACTAGCCACCAAATCCTCAAAAAACGATGGGTTCATGTGCAATCGATAACATGACACATAAACTCTCAAAGTGAAAAGTGTTTTTCGATGGGCAACCATCTGTAATTTATAAGCAATTTCCAATTCAAATCTGACCATTCCCCCCAAAATCCACTCATAAATGCTAGATTGGCAGTAGATTTTAAAAGAACTCGCTCTTAAATTTAGCCTTAAATTACGCCCCCCCGCTCCTCTTAGCTATTTCCTCACTATCAAATCATGAACAGTGATAGTAACGGTCACTTTCCAGCTGCCCTACGCGGTCTCTCCTCCTATACCACAACTCCCTTCATTCTTATGTTGATGCTTTCACATTCTTCCATTCCGCGTAGTCCCCCAATGGTGCAACTCTACAACCCAGCCAGTGTAGTTTATAGTCTTGTGCCTCCTTTCAGCTTCTTGGAGCGCTAAGACTGTGCTTCCATCATATAGTCATCTGGCCAGATCCCTAGTGTATGGCTTCAAGCAGCTGCTATTTACCTTCCTCGAAAATGGATCTCCATTCAATTTCACCAGCTGAACTGCTCCACCATCAATAATATCTTTGATGACATATGGCCCTAGCCAATGCATCCAAAATTTTCCTGGAAATTTATCAAACTTGCTATCATATAATAGAACTAAATATTTTAACTTGAAGGTGTGCAATTTGATGTGTCGATCGTGCCATGCCATTTCGGGCTCCTTCTAAACTTATTGGTGGAATCCAGCCAAAAATCTGTCTTCGTCTAGTTCTGTTAGCTGCGCGAGTGTTTCTTCTAAGGCTCCCTGTTCTGCCATTCCTGTGAACATCGCTATGCGTAGACTAGGCAGAATGTACTCCATTGGCATCACAACTTCTACACCATAGACCAGCCTGAAGGGTGTTTGTCCAGTTAGCTTCTTACAAGTAGTTCTATAAACCCATGCACCGTTGGTACGTGCATGTCCCAATCATTCCTATGCGCATTGCAAACCTTTGTCAATGCATTCTCCAATATCTTATTAAATGCTCCAACCATTCCATTAGCCTAAGGGTGATATGGCATGCTATTTTGACGATAAATTTGGAATTCCTCCATCAGCGCATTGATTGTTTCATTAAGGAAATGTGTACTACAATCGCTCATCAAAATCTTTGGGCAAACAAACCTAGTCAACACATATTCAAATAGGAACTTCATTGTTGTTTCCCTTATACAATCCTATACAGGCTGCACCTCCACCCATCTGGTTAAATACTCCATTGCGGTGATGATATACCGCACACCCGTCTTCTTTCCTAAAGGCTAAATTGGTCCTACAAAATCAATTGCCCAATTCTCAAATGGCTGCAATGACATCTGTGGATTTAGAGGCAGCTCATCCCTCCATGATGGCGTACCCCGTCCTCTAGCATGCATTGCATGCACTACAATAAGCTTTGGAATCCTTATGAAGTGTCGTCCACCACTACCTAGCATGTAAAATCTTCTATGCTATTTCTTTTCCTGCATAATGTCCTCCGACTGCCCCTCCATGAGCTTTAGCTAGGATGATGCTTCGTTCAAACTTAGGCACATAACGTCACAACATCTCATCCGCTCCCATCTTAAAAAAGGGACCTGCAATAAGAGAAAAATTTGCCGTGCACACCAACAATTCCTTCTTTTGTTGGTTGGTGTACCCTTCAGGAGCCGTTCCTGAAGTCAGAAAGTGTATGATGTCTGTAAAATGATTGTCTGCTACACGCATCGCAAAGAGTCATGCGTCACGTAGCCCTTCCTCCAAATTGGTAAGCTCCTCCCATACTTCAATGTGCGACAGATCATCCGGTCTTGCATTCAATTGCCCTAGCTTATCCAGGTGGCTATAGGGACACACACAAGACAAAGAGGGCTTATGGAAGCTCAAAAATCAAAGCGATGAGAATGCTTTTAAACTAGGACTAGAGCATAGATCTTGTCGTCTTGATCATGATAGTGTAAATGGTTCGTCAATGCGAGCTCATATGAGGGAGAACGAGCCAGTCAAAGTTTCGGTCAAAGTTGGATTATGGGTTTGGTTTAAGTGTCCTACAATTTGACCAACCCCGAGGCATGAAACCTAGCTCATGGAAGTGGGTGAATTTGTTGGATCGTTAATTTGTCTAATATCCTCTATATTAGGCGAATTTGAAAATATGGTTGTTATTCAAAAATAAAAATAAAAAATATTAATTTGGGTGGCGGGCCATGACCCTCGCGACCCTCGTCAGACCCAAAACTATAATAAAATCAAAATTTTTATGGTTCTACGAGCCATGACCCCCATCGTCCCTCCCGCAACCATATAACACGATTAAGTTTAAATGTGGCTTGGCAGCCATCACCCTGCTGAGCCCTCTAACCAACTCCCGCATATATCAGTAACATTAAAGGGTTGTGGGCGGGCCACCTCTGGTGGACCTGGACCACAGCCCACCACACATAGGCACATGTTGTATTAAAAGGAGGGGCCAGTGAGAGTTGAACCCACTGCCGGTAGGAGGGTTGTCCCCGCCCATGTGACGACCTCATATGTCACCCCTCATATACCAACGCAAATCCACCATTAATACATACAACCAATGAACCTACCACCATTATCACGCCTTTTGAATGAGTTGTGGTTAACAGTTATAAATTGTGTGCCAAAAAATTATATGCACGCCTAATTTGAGGGGGTCGGGATTTGATCCCCCGACCTCTCTCCAACCACATAAAAAATTTACCATTGCGCTAACAAACCCACGTTGAACAATACGCCCAAAAATTTATATAAACCCTCATTTCATCAGTGCGCCCAGGCATGGAGGAACAAGGAGCGTTCATGGAAATCGAGACGTAAATTTTTAATTAATTTATTGCAAGTGGAACCATGATTGGGCGAAATTCTCAGGAGGATGAACTTTTTGCAGTGTCCAAATTGGAAAAAATTTATGTCGATCTTACACCTCTCACCAACACAAACCTGATGGCACAGTCAGTTTCTTGATCTGAGCATCCAATTTGTAGATGACTCAGAGGAGGGAATATTTGAGGAATCTAGGGGAATCTAAAATATTCCTTAAGCCCCAGAATTCCACTTTCTCAGAATTTAGAACTTTTACAGTCGATTTTGGACTATTCGATGCCACAAATCTGATGGTACATTCAGATTTTCCATTTGCTCATTTCATTTTTTGGCCACTTTTCAAAGTGGAGTGTAGGTGTCAGTGTTCAATGTGCAAGTAGTCATTTCATGATATTCGATGCCGCGAGATTGATGGTATGCCCAGCTTCAGCAGGCTAACATCCTTTTCTTTAGATGGCCTCAGGATGTGAGGTATATGCAGTGTATTCATGTACTTATTTTAGATATGCATTGCACTGCACAGGTCCCTATTTGATGTTTGATGTGGGATCTTGTTTCTTACTTGTGTTCATGATTCCTGCTTGATGTGATGCAGAATAATCTGTGGGATGTACTTGTTGTCATGATTCATCATGTCTTGTTTGAGATCTCTTTGTTGTTATGTTGATGGGATGATCATGTGTCGCCATGTATGTTTGCATTGAGATCCATTTTATGCCATGTCGGCAGGATGTTCATTATCATCATGCATGAGTTTTATGCATACTGATAGGAGTCCTTTTTTGACTGAGAGTTCCTATAGTGGAACAACTCTTGGAGCCACTCCTGCATGAGGGCATTTTCCTTGTATGATAGCGATGTCACCTCTTATGTACATCATCACTATTGATAGCACTTAATGCAGTGACCTACACCATGTTGACATTGGGGCCCAGATACATAGTCCATCTTGGATGAACTCCATTATCAACATCTTGAGTTTTATGTTGCTGATGATTGTCATGTTCCTTCTTCTTTACAGCATGAATTTATGTTCCTTTATGCTATTTTAATTGCAATTCTAATCACATCACGAAAGTAAAATATCTTGATTAAATCTGGGATTTGAGTCAATTCAGATCAAGTTTGGTTCCACCTTATCGAAGCTAAAAGATCAAAGTGATCAGAATGCTTTCGAACCAAGACGAGAACATAGATCTTGTCGTCATGATCATGACAGTGTGAATGGTTCGTCAATTCGAGATCGTATGAGGGAGAACGAGCCAGTCAAAGTTGGAATGTGGGCTAGGTTTAAGTGTCCTACAATTTGACCGATGCCGAGGCATGAAACCTAGCTCACGAAAGTTGGAAAATTTGTTGGATCGTTAATTTTTCTAATATCCCCTATATTAGACAAATTTGAAAATATGGTTGTTATTTAAAAAAAAAATATTAATTTGGGTGGCGGGCCATGACCCCCACCACCCCCGTCGGACCCAAAACTATAGTAAAATCAAAATTTTTATGGGCTGATGGGCCATGACCCCCGCCAAACCTCCCACAACCATATAACACAATTAAGTTTTAAATGTGGCTCAACGGCCATCACCCCGCCGAGCCGTCCAACAATCTCTCGCATATATCACTAACATTAAAGGGCTATGGGTGGGCCACCTTTGGTGGACCCGAACCATGCCCCACCACATATAACACATGCCGTATTGAAAGGAGGGGCCAATGGGAGCTGAACCCATGGCCGGCGAGAGGGCGAGCCCCACCCAAGCGGTGGCCTCATATGTCACCGCTCATATACCAACGCAACTCCACCATTAATACATACAACCAACGAACCCGCCACCATTAATGCACCTTTTGAATCAGTTGTGGTTAATGGTTATAAACCATGTGCCAAAAAATTAGATGTAAGCCTAATTCGAGGGGGTCAGGATTTGATCCCCCGACCTCTCTCCAACCACATAAGAAATTTACCACTTCGCTAATGAACCTATGTGGAAAAGTCCCCCCAAAAATTGTATATAACCTCATTTGTAAGTGTGCCTAAAGCATGGAGGAGCCAAGAGCGCACACAGAAATCAAGGTGATAATTTTTTAATTAATTTATTGCAGGTGGAACCATGACTCTGGAAAAACACAGGTGGAAACATGATTGAGCGAAATTCTCAAGAGACCGAAATTTTTTCAGTGTCCAAATTGGACAAATTTTATATCGATCTTACACCTCTTAGCGACACGAACCTGATGGCATAGTCAGTTTCCTGATTTGAGCAACAGATCTTCAAATGGCCCGGAGGAGGGAATCTATAAGGAATCTAGGGGAATCTAAAAGATTCCTTAAGCCCCAGATTTCCACTTTCTCAGAATTCATAAATTTGATATTCGATTTTGCACTATTCGTCGCCACAAATCTGATGGTGTATTCATATTTCCCATTTGATCATTTCATTTTCCAGACACTTTTCAAAGTGGAGTGCAGGTGTTAGCATTCATGTGTGAACAGTCATGTCCATGAGATTCAACGTCGTGAGACTGATGGTATGGCCAGCTTCAGCAGTTTGATATCCTCTTCTTCAGATGGCCCCAGGATGTGAGGTATATGTAGTGCGTTCATGTACTTGTTTTTGCTATGAGATTCATTGTGTTGCACAGATTCTTGTTTGATGTGGAATCTTATTTTCTTAATTGTCTCATGATTCCTGCTTGATGCAATGTGGAATCATTTGTGGGATGTACTTGTTGTCATGATTCATCATGTTTTATTTGAGATCCCTTTGTTGTATGTAGATGGGATACTCATGTGTCACCATCTATGATTGCATTGAAATCCCTTTTATGCCATGTAGGTGGGATGTTCATTATCATCATGCATGAGTTTAGGTCATACTGATAGGAGTCCTTTTTGAATGAGAGTTCCTGTAATGGAACATCTCTTGGATCCACTCCTGCATGAGGGAATTTTCCTTGTATGATAGCAATGACACCTCTTATGTACATCATCACTATTGACACACTTACTGCAGTGGCCTACACCATCTTGACACCGGGGCCCAAAGATGTAGTCCCTCCTGGATGAAATCCGTTATCAATGTCTTGAGTTTTATGTTGTTGATGATTGTCGTGTTCCTTCTTCTTTAAAACATGCATTTATGTTCCTTTATGCTATTTTAATTGTAATTCTAATCACATCATGAAAGAAAAGGATCTTGGTTAAATCTAGGAGTTGAGTCAACTCAAATCACTAGCTTCACAGTGACATTGAAATCATATTCCTGAAACAACATCAGCCACCTGCATTCCCCCCCCCCAACATAGGCTTGCTGACCAGGTACTTTAATGCAAAATGGTTTGTATACATATTAAAGTGTTTGCCTAGCAAGTAATGTCTGAACTTTTGGAGCGCGTACACCATAGCCAAACCTTCATGCTCTATCATCAAATAATTCTTCTCAACCTTAGATAACTTCTTGCTTGCAAACGCGTTAGGGTGATCCAACTCTCCTTCACCTGCTTGTGTCAATACTACTCCCAACGCAATACATGAGGCATCCACATGCACATGAATTTCCTTCTTCCAATATGGGAATAATAAGATTGACGCGGTGACCATATTTATTTTAACACATCCAAGATCCATCGACATTCTTCATTCCAACAGAATGTGGCATCCTTCTTCAACAGTTTTTCCATTGGCACAGTAATTTGGGCATAACTCTTGATGAACTCTCGGTAATAAGTAGTATGCCCCAGCATTGCGTGCATCTATTTGACACTTCTTGGCACCTCCAAATTGATTATAACCATGATCTTAGCTGGATCCACCATTAATCCTTGTCTGCATACTACATGACCCAACAAGATTCTGAAGGGAACATAGAACAAACATTTCTTCAAATTTAGCGTGATCTGATACCTCCGACATGTATCCAGCATCAAGCATAGACTAGCTACATGGCGCTTCACCAGCCCAAACATTGTCCAATCGTCAAAGTATACCTCCAAGAACTTGCGAATGAAGTCCTTGAAAGCTGCAATGACTATGCGCGAAAAGATCGTTGGTGCATTCTTCAGTCCAAAAGGCATTACAGTTTATTGAAAGCATCCCCATTCAGTTACGAAGATCGTCTTACTCCTATCTTCTGATGCAGTCTTGATCTGATGGTACCCCGAGAAAACATCAGTGCATGAATATGCTTCTTGTCCTCCTACATTATCCAACACTTCATCAGTGAACGGAGTCGTAAAAGGATCATGCATGCAAGCGTCATTTAGCATCCTAAGATCTACGCATATCCTTATTTCATCCTTCTGCTTCTTTTCCTGAACTACCATAGGGCTGACCCAGTCAAACTCCTCCACTTGTTCAATGATTCTTGCCACTAACTTTTTATCCAACTCCAAACGGACCCGTTCCTTATATTTAGGATTAAGGAAATATGGCCTCTACTTCACAGGTTTCGCGTCGGGTTTAAACATTATCCTCATCACCCCTAAATTGCCTATAATCCCTTTCAGGTCTGAAAATTTTCTAGGGAACAAATCTTGATACTTGCAAAGCAATTCGATGACCTTATCCACCGTAGCATCATCCCACTAATCTCCTATCTTCGCAAATTGTGGCTCCGCCTATGTCCCAATATTCACTTGTCTCATTTTTAGTGGCGCGGTGATATCTAGAATCTCTATCTGTGGCCCCTCCACTTTGCAGTGACCTTATGTTTCTGGGATAGTATTTTCCTCAGATCTTTCTCTTCTTCTTCAACAGTCACATTGTAGCACTCCAACGCATGGCGCAGATGGGTGTCCAATCTGGTTGAATCAATTCCAAGGGATCCTGTGGGATTCTGAAGATCGCTGCTTTGACCTATTGCAACGCTTCATCGATGCACTCGAATCCATCTTCAAATATGAATGTCATCAAGAATCCCTATCTCAAAATATCCCATTCATCCATACCATGGTAGAGCTCTGTCTCCAAGCACCAATTCATAGGTATTACATCCAAGGTGTGACAGAACAGATGCACCCACTCCTGTTGCGGTTTCGCTCCATAAGAATTGGTCCAGTTGGTTAACTGATCCCGCGGATCACTCCTTCCATCGTATTTTTATATCAATCATACCTTTGGGAAACCAAAACAGACCTTCATCAATCTTCTATATTCATGCCATCCATCGAAATTACCTTTATGTGTGTTAGTTCCAATCTTCGCAGCCTGTCACCAGGGATCAAAATGGGCTCTTACTATGTCTAGTTTTTAGAGATGTTATACACATGAGTTTTAGTGAAAATCATATCCTAAGTATGTTCATCAAAAGGAGCTTAGAAAAATATTTCCAATGGTATATTACACTCCCGTAACTGGCTCCCGGATCAGAAGATATGATCGAAATGAATGATTGATTCTTGGTTATGCATGTTTTGAGGTCAGTTGCTGCACACAGGGAAACGTTTGCTACAAAATTAGTTTGGACAGGAATTTTACAAACGTGAAAGAGGCTTTTGTCCATTGAATACTAGATAACAAAAACCTCCTTTAGTTTATGCACAGGTTCTTCTATGTGGGAGATATGTTATGATATTTGGAGCCTGCATTAAAACAAAGCAAATTTCTCATATTTTTTACTATTTTAGTCATTTTAGTGTGGTGCCATTTTAAAACATATGGAAAGTAATTAAAAACAATCCAAGGAGGTTTTTGTTAACCACGAGCCATATAACAAAAACCTCTTTCAGTTTATTCACAAGTTTCATGAATTTGAATATGTGACTAGATCTTTACAACTCATTTTGACAGATTTAAATTTTGAATGATTTTCTGTTTTAGAGATGATTTTGTGGCACATATTACGAGCAACTAGAAACGAACTTCCAAAATTTGAGAGAGGTTTTTCTCCAACATGAACTTATCTACAAAAACCTCTTTCAGTTTTGTAATAGGTGCTATTTTTTAGGAGACACGAGTTCATCTTCAACATCTATTTTCAGAAATTCGGTCCAAGTTTAATGTAACTGATTCTATTTTGAAGAAAATGGTTGAGCTCAATTCCCTTAGTAAAAGGATGAGTAAATGCATATATTTTATTAATTTCATAGTGTATAGGTTGGATTTTGGCAGCAAAGAAGCATTTGGACTGTTTAAAGTTTTATTGAATATCATAATAAAGCAGTGTTTTCCCTTTAGGCCTAGGATTCATCACAATGCTTAAATGTTCAATATGCTTTTTCTCCTGTAATTCATTTACTCATTATGTTTTTCTCCTTTGTTTTAGAATTATCTAAGTGATATGTTAGGAATTCATCCATAATGATGCTCCTTTCATGATGATTTTTCTGTTAGTTGTAATGGTAGTTTTAGCAGAATTCATCAGTTGTTAGATGCTCTATTGAGCAACCTCGTTATTCTCTTTCATCTAAAGTTGTTGTTGCAGATCCATCTTTTGTTTGTTGTCTGCGGGGCAGCGGGCTTTCTCCCTTATACTTCTCACATTCACAATCTTCACTTGGCTGAACATGGCACTTAATTTGCCCCAGGTTTGCCGGTAGACACTAACATTGATGCCATAATCCAAATCATCCTTTCTCTAGTTGTTTCGACCCAAAACAAAAATCAATCAAAAACCCTAGAGCTACTATACCTAGCCTAAAATCCATATTTGATTCAGTCATCTTGACCGAAATTCACAAGGAGAGAGCCCTCTCCCGACCTAGTAGGGCTAGCTACCAGGTTAAGCGTGGTTTGTAGTTATCCTAGGATTGCCTCCCTTCAGCCTGAGGTCAATCTAGGCTCTAACATAGTGGCGACCATACTAGGGAAGAGGTGACAAATCTTCTCTGGGAAAGATCATTCAAGTTGCAGATCTGATTGCTGAAGGTGGACAACAGTCAAACACATATGAAGTCTGAAATCATCTACGTGATGACTCCAATGTTCAAGATCCTGAGCTTCGACTTCACTGCCAAAGAATCCAGTTTTCAAAACGTTGATGGTAATAAC
Source organism: Pinus taeda (assembly GCA_000404065.3). Taxonomy (NCBI): domain Eukaryota; kingdom Viridiplantae; phylum Streptophyta; class Pinopsida; order Pinales; family Pinaceae; genus Pinus; species Pinus taeda. Next base: position 23,969 of record APFE031071203.1, read on the forward strand.
TGATGACAGGGTATGTGGCAAATCCATTATCTAGTGAAATGTTATTGATTAGAGTTTTTTAACATCATTGTTTCTTAGCTGGAAATCTAGCCGACTCAAACCTGAGAATAAATATTGTTTTCTTGTCTTAGTGGTTGAAAGATTGGAAAATGTCACATGAATTCCAAGACCCTAAACAGTTCTTGGAAACTCTCCCTCCTCCCAAAGAAGAAAAGATAAGTCTGCCCTTGGATGGTTGGACTGAAGGATGTTATGATTTACAGCGAGGATGTGATAATCTCCAGCCAAGAGCATATGTTAATGAGCTGGGGCAGCAGATAGAATCTAGTTTCTATGATCCCATAGCAGCATATATGGAATATATTTTTAAGTTGACAGAAAAACCAGGTTGCTTTTTATAGATCCAGAGGTACTATGGGTATATACTGCTGGTAGGATTTCCAACTGTTTTCTAGTTCAAACACTATAAAAAAACAACATCATTTTCACAGTTACTTGATTGGTTGATATGGCACTACAACATCACTTGATCTATTGGTTTTGAAGCAAAGTAGGGTAGATTTGTAAATAAATAAGCCGCCTGACGCAGCATTTCAGTTTTCGGTATTTGTTTATGTACATGTTGCAGTATGTATATGTTTTTGGATTGGTATGAGTTGTTTTGGGTTTGTAGTTGTTTGACTATATTTCCCAATGGATGAGGCACTTGTTCTACAGTGTTCTTGACGCCTCCAAGGAGCTGCCATCCCCAATAAGGCTGATGTTAGTTCCAGTCTTCGAAACCTGTCACCAGGGATCAAAATGGGCTCTTACTATGTCTAGTTTTCAGAGATGTTTTACACATGAGTTTCAGTGAAAATCATATCCTAGGTATGTTCATCAAAAGGATCTTGGAAGAATCTTTCCAATGGTATATTGCACTCCCATAACTGGCTCCCCGATCAGAAGATATGATCGAAATGAATGATTGGTTCTTGGTAATGCATGTTTTGAGGTCAGTTGTTGCACACAGGGACAAGTTTGCTATAAAATCAGTTTGGACAGGAATTTTACAAAAGTGAAAGAGGCTTTTGTCCATTGCATACCAAATAACAAAAACCTCGTTCATTCTATGCACAGGTGCTACTATGTGAGAGATATGCAGTGATATTTGGAGTCTGCATTAAAACAAAGAATTTTTTTCATATTTTTTACTATTTTAGTCATTTTAGTGCGGTGCTATTTTACAGCAGATGGAAAGTAATTTTGAAAAACACAATGAGTTTTTTGTTAACCACAAGGTTTTTGTTAACCACGAGGAATTTTAATGTGTGACTAGATCTTTACAACTCATTTTGACAGATTTAAATTTTTAATGATTTTCTGTTTTAGAGATGATTTTGTGGCACAAATTACGAGCAACTGGAAATGAATTTCCAAAATTTGAGAGAGGTTTTTATCCAACATGACCTTATCTACAAAAATCTCTTTTTTTTTTTGTAACAAGTGCTATGGTTTAGGAGATATGAGTTCATCTTCAACACCTATTATTGGAAATTCGGTCCAAGTTTAATGTAACTGATTCTATTTTGAAGAAAATGGTTGAGCTCAATTCCCTTAGTACAAGGATGAGAAAATGCATATATTTTATGAATTTCATAGTGTAGAGGTTGGATTTTGGCAGCAAAAAAGCATTTGGACAGTGTAAAGCTTTATTGAATATCATAATAAAGCCATTTTTGCCCTTTAGGCCTGGGATTCATCACTGTGCTTAAATGTTCAGTATGTTTTTTCTCCTATAATTCATTTACACATTATGTTTTTCTCCTTTGTTTCAACATTATCTAAGTGATATGTTAGGAATTCATCCATAATGATGCTCCTTTCATGATGATTTTTCTGTTAGTTGTAATGGTAGTTTTAGCAGAATTCATCCATTGTTAGATGCTCTATTGAGCAACCTCGTTATTCTCTTTCATCTAAAGTTGCTGCTGCAGATCCATCTTTTGTTTGATGCCTGCAGGGCAGCGGGCTTTCTTCCTTATAATTCTCACATTTACAATCTTCACTTGGCTGAACATGGCACTTAATTTGCCCCAGGTTTGCTGGCAGAAACTAACATTGATGCCATAATCCAAATCATCCTTTCTCTTGTTGTTTCGACCCAAAACAAAAATCAATAAAAAACCTTAGAGCTACTATACCTAGCCTAAAATCCATATTTGATTCAGTCATCTTGACTGAAATTCACAAGAAGAGAGCCCTCTCCCGACCTGGTAAGGCTAGCTACCAAGTTAAGCATGGTTTGTAGTTATCCTAGGATTGCCTCCCTCTAGCCTGAGGTCAATCTAGGCTCTAACAATGTGTACCCCACCATCTTGTAGGCGTAGCGTGCAGTGCCAAGTCCAAGGCTTGGAAGCTTCTATAGCACCTACCTTTCAAATGCATCCAGAAATTTATCAACGTTAGTTAAACCATCATAGTAAGGTAGACTTCTTATCTCTGATGATATGCATCGCAGCGATTTGGTCATCATGTTACAGTGTAGCGTAGACACTTCGTGAAATCTATTCTGTAGTGCTCCAATTCCCCATCTGAATCTGATGTGCATAATCTCTTGCAGTCCCATGCAATACACCCATAAGTTGTCGGATTCACCCAATCTTGATCTCGCATTGTTATCTTATAAATCTACTCCAAATCATCATCGCTTTCGTAATCGCGGACCGGTTCAATATAGCGCAGTCCTTCTGGAGGGTCGAATGGTACTACTACATGGAGCGATTTTCTCTCAAATGACATCGTCCACTTCTTCAAATTGATCACCCCATTCATGTTGATAGCTCAGTCGATCCCAAGGAGCGCGGGGTAGGGATTGTTATCATCAACAATCTTTATTACTTCGAAGTCCGCCAATGCGCTCGCACCTTCAATATCGACTATCACTCCCTGCAATCCTCCCATGGGGATTACCTTTCGTTGATTCACCATCCTCAATTGAATAGGAGACCACTATAGTGCAAGTTTCCCCATTCTCTCCCATGTTTGTTTCGGAAAACAAATTCGCATCTGACCCAAGATCCAGAATAACTTAGTCCATTTCATATTCTCCTATTTGCGCGGTGAGCCTCATCTCACGCCCTGTTCTTGCCTTATTCTTACCAATTTTCATGACCACACATGGTCCCTCAAGAGCGTTACCAACACATTTATTGATCAACTCCTGTAATCCCTTGATGGCCTTGCTATCACGTAGTAGCTTCATACAGGTCTCAAAAAAGGTAGTAAGCATGGATGGGTCCATTTCTTTAGAATGCTTATCTTGACTTCCTGAGGCAGAAGCCTCAACGAAGCTTTTCTTTGCTTCCATGAAGGTTTCCTTTGTGCTCTCCAAATGAAAGCCAACCTCCTTCTCGGGAGCTTTGTGGACCCATTCACCTTCTTCAGGCCACTTTCCCTTATCTTCGCTAGTTGTCATTCCACTTCACAACACAATATTCACATTGGAGTCCTCTTTGCGGGGTTCAGCCCTCATCATCTGCAGGTTCTGCATAGGCTTCTAAGGTTGCATTCCCTTTACGCACATCTTAGCTATTAGTACAAGGCAATCTTCTATCGCATGGTTAAACTAAGTGCAGTATCGGCACGACAGGTGTGTCAGGTTTGTGCATTCTCACACATAGTGTCTTGGACCTCCACAATTGTAGGAAATAACTTTCCCTTGACCTCTTGTAGGTCCTCCTCTACCTCGGCCTCATCCGTGCCCCTAATATCCTCCTTGCGGCCCCCTAGTGCCTTGATTTGGAGGCTAAGTTTATGTCTGCATTCGATATGCATGCGTTCTCTCCATAATTAACTCATAAATACGGCAATTTCAGTCATCATGGCCTACTGATTGGCAAAAGTTGAAAAATATTTTTTGTGATGTCTGTACAAATTTCTGCAGCAAGTGACAATTATCCGTTGCATTTTTCCAGCTACTTGATAGATAGCACACCACAGTGCAGCCCTGCACTTGGCCCTGCTTGAGGTTCCATCTCAGAGGCATCGGCCCTCCTCCTGCAACATAATTCGCAAAGACAAGGAAATGATCTTTATCATTCCCTTGACTCTTACATTTCAAACACCAAACCTCTTCATGCACCTCTAACCAAGCTTCTCTATCCTTCTTCAGACTTTGGATTTCTAGGCAAAGGTTCTGCAACTCCACATGAATCTACTAAACTCCTAATCTCATCGCAATCTCATCGCAATCTCTAGGGCCTTTTCTTGGGTCCCAATATTTTGTTGTGATAAATAAACCCTTAGATGTGGCAAGATCGAAGCCACAAACCATTCGCGGTGCTGCCCATCCGTAAGGTTCATGTTAGCTTCGTGAATCTTTCACTTCAATCTCTAATCCATCTCCCAGGGTGTCTCGCCAGGCTTCATCATGATTTCTTTGAATCTAACAATCAATTGTGCATAAAACTTGGACCTACTGAATTCCTTATTTAGCGCAGTCTGAATTTCTGCCAATGCAACCATCGAGTTACCAGTGCAGTATTTAATGTACCATGTTAGTGCGCGTTCCTGTAAAGAAGTGACCAATGTAGCTTTCTTCATCTGATTATCTGTAATGTCCCGGGCCTCCCACACAGCCTTCGCGATGAACCAAAACTGGTTCGGATCCTCATTCCCCAAGCTGTTGGAAACAAGCAATTTTACTGAATTCGCCATAGTGAACGGTGGCGGAGGTGGTGGCAGTGTGCGTGAAGGTGTATGCAGTGGAGGTGAAGATGGAGGTGGTGTGGGTGGATGGGGTAATTGTGGGAACCCTCGCCTTACTAAATGGACAATGCTCTATGGTGAAGCCCATGCTGCTTCTCCATCATCACTCAGAGGAGCCTCAATCAATGGTCTATATTCAAGTCCTGTTCCCTTTCTATCCCTGAATAAATTTCCACTTCGCATAGCTCCAAACATAAAGGTAATTGCATAACCCACTTTTCACACAAGAGAATTTTAATCCAAGTATTGAAAGACCTTGAATACTTACCTCGCAGTCCTTTGAAGAAGCGTCTCTCTGCTTTGTTGTAGCTAACCAATGTATTGACTGTGAACTCTGTCACAAATCCTCCTATGATACGATCCAACTAGTGAATGACAACGTGTGCGATATTATCTTCAGAATCTTCCAATCTCCCCACTAACTCTGGGGTCCACACTATCAGACCGTCAAGCCTCCACCTTCCTTGGTCGTCTGCCAATTTAGTGATCCACTCGTATAATTCGACCGAGAAGGAACAAAAGAAAATTTCATGTATCTCTGTGTACAAATACCTTTCCAACCACTGTTCTTTCGTCAATCATAGGTTCCTTTTCTCTTGCACTGCGAATTTGTGGATATTTCTATCCAACCAATCTTTAATTTCCTTCTTAGTTGGATTCCAATGATGTAACATCACACATCTCTTTATGCAGATCCTGTTCCTGGCAATGAAACCATTTGTTGGCTTACTGGGCCCTATCCTAGGTTCAGCGTTAAGTTTATCCAAACAAATCCCTACACTACTAGCCCTTTTGCAATCAATCCGCAGAGCGCGGGCTGAAGTTTCACCCAAAGTAGTATGGGGGGATGTTGGAACCAATTTTCCGCACCCAGAGATGGTTATGATGTCATTTTGTACCCTTTTTCTTCCTTCACACAGATCGATAAGCCCTTTAAGCTTATCAATATAACTTCCTCTTACCACCCTCTAGACCTTCGCGAAGGTCTACAATTGTCTTTCGCGGACCCTAAACAGTCGAATCTACCACTTACGTGCCTCTCTAATTACTCCCAAGTTCATTATTACCCAGATCAATTTAAGTGTTTGATATATTTAGCATGCACTAAGATATTCTTCACGTAAGAAGATATTATTACTTGCGTTCATATAACAATGTAAATCATACAGATTCGCGCATCAATATATCATTAAACTGTAACCCCATTATTTATCATAACATAATCACATTCATTCATAACATAAGTAAATAGATCAAACACAGGTATTTCTAGAGTAATATTCTTTATTAATGCTTCAAATCTTCTTATAGACTCAAACTACCCTGCGCACTTAGATGTAGGGGTCCGTGCACTCAGCTGCAGAGCCTTTCTTATACTTTAAGACCCTTCACTCTTTCTGCTAATGACCCATTACATTCATCATCAACGACTGAACTAAACTGCCTTAGACTCCTTTTAGACTCTCCTTTTTATACAATGCCATGGTCTGCGGACCATGGGTAGATATTCTAAAGCCGACACAACTTACATAAAATGAAGGGTAAAACCCTTTATGACACTTTACATCTACTCACTCCACGACCACAAATTGCGGAGACTTTACACTTTACATATAAAAACTTGGGCTTTTTGCCCCAAAACTTGTGCTTTTAGCCCCAAAATTGACCTTTGGGGTCCCTATCCCAATAACTATTGTTGTTGATAAAGACTTGCATGCAGTTGGATTCATCAAGGATGATGAACCAACAAAGGACTCCAAATACACAAGCAGGAAGTCCCAAGTAGCGGCGAGGAAAGGTAGAGTCAAGGAAACAAACGGTATTGAAACCCTCACTTGCTTCATCAAGAACTTGACAAAAGAGGTGTCTAAGCTCAAACAATAGAAAACAGACACATCTGCAAGCAACCATCTGCCCAGACAGAAACAAGGAAGCATGTCATCAAGCAACAACTAGTACCTGACAAAAACTACGTAGAGCTTTGTGTTCCAGCTCGATTGGTGCACAAATCCTAAATTATGTTCATTCCATGAAGATTGTCACCTAGAGAATTCTTGTTCAGGATGGAAGCAAGTCGCAGGCTCTGTATGCAATCGTACATTTAACGCAGAAAATAGTATGCAGGGATAGTTGGAAGACACGGATAATGAAGAAGATGTTCTACCTAATGAGGCCCTAGGTTCTGGGCATGTGGCAAGCATGTATCAGTGCTGGCAAGCAGTAGTAAAGATGAACATGGAGAAACAACCCCTAAATAAAAATGACCATTACAATCTTAGGAGTAAATGGGCTCCCCATATAGTTGGGGAAGCACAAGAAAATATGAGACTACTGATGAGGAAGGTTAATCCACCAGCCGCCTCAAAGCAAAAAACACAAAGCAAGTCTGGGAAGATAGTGACGGACAAGAGTACGTCCACGAGCAGCAAATTACAGAATACTCCGCCGAACAACATGAACATCAATCTTACCCTGGACACCTCGGTGAGTCTACCCCCTATGGAATACAACGTTATGGATGACATGAAGAAAACTCGTGCGAACATCATTTTGTTCGAGCTAGCTTAGATCCAGATTCAGTGTGACATCCCACTGCGTTCATTGGGACAAACAACAATGAACAACACAACCTCTACTAGCAAGGGAGAAAGCACACCTCCCGGATCACTTTCAACTGTGGTAAACGCACTCCAGATGGAAGAAGCAAACTCAGGTTTCCCTCCATTCTTGCTCTCATTTGAAATTTTCAACTGTAAATTTCACAATTGCTTGGTTGATTCTGGCACAACAACCAACATCATGTTGCTCTCCATTCCTAAAAAGATCAATGCATAATGGAGCAAGACATCCACAAAAATCATCCTACTGGATTGAACATTTGTACCAGCCATTGGTGAACTTCGAGATGTGATCATCTGATCCACCAATGAATCAACATTTTTGTTGTGGATATACTTTAAGCATATGGTTTACTACTCAACAGAGACTGGTCCAGCAAGCTGAAAGGATATTTTTCTACACACTGGTCACACATGTGGCTTTTGGACAAGGGAAAAAAATAAAATTTGGGTGATATCCGAGAAGTATATGAGGCACAATGTCACTCCCATCAATGGCGAGAATGAACTGTTGGCCTTCACAGAACTCATGTTTGGCAACTTCCTCCTGGAAACAACACTGGCGTGTTATCCTACATGGCTAGCTCCAACCCCACTAGACATGTAGTTGGGTATCCTTCCTTGCCCAATTGATGGTAATGAAGCATGTATAGTACATTGTACCAGTAGTAGCAGTAGCAGTAGCAACAATAGTAGCGGTAGTACAAGCATGTCAAATTGTCCATGTACAGATGAGTTATGGACCATGTACTTCGCCGGATCAAAGATACAGGACTAATCAGGAGCTGGGTATGTCTTGATCAAACCAAACAACAGGAAGCATCTAGTTTCAAGTCGCTTGGAGTTCGAGTACACGAACAATGTTGCTGAGTATGAAGCACTCGTCTTGGGCCTGCAGAAAGCCATCAACCTCAATGTGGTCGCGCTCAAAGTGGTAGGTGATTTAGAGATAGTGGTACGACATGTATGTAACACCATTCATTGTTTGTCACTGCATCTAAATAGTTACCAGCAAGAGGTATGGCAAATGATCTCTAACTTCCAAACATTTAACATCATTGTTTTACCACGTACATGTAATGCAACTACCAATGCTCTGGCAAATGTATCTTCTAGAATGTTACCGATTAGGGATAGATTTACTATTGAAATTTTATACAAACCATCTATCCCGGATAACATAACGAACTTACACATATTTAATGATGATGAACAGATACTGCATTTCATGGCCAATGCTGACATCTTCAAAGATGCAACAATAGACGATGACGAGCACGGGCGATCTCTGCAAGTAGAACATGGTAACAGGAAAGGCCATCTCATCACGAAGGGTGTGGCACCATTGGAGAAGCTTTATGACTTGAAATAATGTTTTCAGGGGTCGAGGAACAACAAAACCCACAGCTCCAGCATGATACACAAATAGATCAACTTAGGAACATAACAAGATCTAAAGTTCGTCAATCTTGGCACATGTTTTACATAGCAAGAGCAGCAACCCTTTGTTTGCCCATTCAAGCAGTACTGATATGTGTTCGCGTGGACGAATGATGATATGAAAACTTATGACACACGATAATCCAACACATCATCCCAATCAAAGAAGGGGTCAAGCCATGTCAACAGAAGCTGAGGAAAGTACATCTATCACTTGAACCCTTAATATAGAAAGAAATAATCAAGTTGTTGGATGCACGGATCATATACAAATTTTTTCATTCCACATGGGTTTCAAACCCTCTTCCTGTATGCAAGAAGGCCGGGGAAATCTGGTTGTGTGTTGATTTTCGGAATGTGAACCGTGCCTCGAACAAAGACAACTACCCTGTGCCATCTATGGACCACATTCTACAAATAGTATCTAGGGCACAAATGTTTTCCCTACTCTATGGTTTTTCAGGATACAATCAGGTTTTGATAGCATAACCTGGCAGACTTAAGACTACCTTCCATACCAAGTGGGGTACATTCACATACAGACAAATTCTGTTTAGACTTGTAAATGCAGGCGCAACCTTTCAGCGCGCCATGGAGATCACTTTTTGTGGACTCATAGGATAGAGCATGGTGGTATACCTCGATGATATGACTGTGTTCTCAAGGAAACATGAGGACCACATATGCCATCTGAAGACAAATGTTGAGCGATGTCAGAAATATTCCTTGAATCCCAAAAAGAGCATATTCACAGTGTCTGAGGGGAACCTTCTTGGACATATCATTGCGAAAAATGGGATCAAGGTTGATATGGACCATGTCCAAACTATTACACAGATCCCTCACCCAGCTAATAAGAAATCCATGCAGTCCTTCTTGGGCGAGATAAACTTCCTCTAGAAGTTCATCTTGGATTATGTGCAGATAGTCAAACCCATGCAGGACATGATCAAGAAAGATGTAGTCCACAACTGGGGCAAGAGGTAAAAGTACACATTCACCTGTATCAAGCAGGGTATTGCAGAAGCACCTATACTCTACAACCCAGACATCAAAAATGACTTCCTGCTATACACCTTCGCCTCTGATAATTGGCTTGTTGCAGTACTCACTCAAAAGGATGAGATGAATGAAGAATGTCCCATCTCCTTCATGAGCACAAGCATGCAGGAGCTAGAACTCAACTACCTCATTGTTGGCAAAAAATAATATGTAGTTTACAAGGCAGTGAAACACTTCAGACCCTACTTGCTAAAGAACCACAACATAGTCTACGTCCCACACCCAGCAGTCCCCACACTACTTGTATAATGAGAACTGGGTGAACGACGTGAAAACTAGATGAAAGGCTTGCACAAATATTATCTTGACATCAAGCTAGTTCACACGGTCAAAGGACATGGGCTCTGCAGACTTGTAGCTGAAGTAGTACACACATCGAAGGAGGAAGAAGAGCTCATCGAATGGGAGAAGGAAGTGGAAATGTATGATATAGTGTGAGAAAAACCCATTGAAGACAGAACCTCTTGGTACGCAGATGTGCGCTAGTACCTTGAGAACGTCATCATACCCTCTCACTTTTCCATCAGACAAAAGAGGGAATTATGCCTCAAATCTTTATCATATCAGTCGGTGCACAGAGTGATTTACAGGAAGCACATCAACGAAGTTTTGCTTAGGTTCTTGGAGGCACATGAATCAGAGAAGCTATTACAAGAGCTTCATGACAGACACGCAAGGGGTCACTTTGCAGGGAACCCCACTACACAAAAAGTTATTTGATCCAGTTTCTACTGGCTCACATTATTTAAGGATGCACACACTTATGCATGCAAGTGCCCGATCTGTCAGCGATGCGTCGACAGAACACAAAGGTTAGCAGCCCCACTGCACCTTGTTGCAGTGACCAAACCATTCCAATAATGGGGCCTGGACATCGTTGGGGAATTTTCTCACATTCGTCAAAATGACACCGCTACATTCTAACAACAACTGATTACTTCATGCGGTGGACATAATTAGTTCTACTCAAACAAGTGAATGACTAGGAGGTCATCAACTTCCTCTAGTAGAACGTTGTCTCACGCTTCGACATTCCAGTATCACTTGTTTATATAACGCAACTTACTTTTCATCTTTTAAACTTTATGATTTTGCATTACAAAATGGTATTATGCTGAAACACTCATCTAACTATTACCTGCAGGGAAACAGTCTCACAGAATCCATGACCAAAAATCTCATCCGCATAATCAAAAATATTGTTTACTCTGAGCAGCGCAATTGGAATTGCACCCTAACGAATGCATTATGGGTTGACCGCGTAACACCCAAACCCTCTCTGAATACCTCACCTTACTTCCTGGTCTATGGTAAAGAAGTCATCCTTCCACCCAATATCTACTTGCCTACACTTCAGCTATCTCAAGAATCCCAATGCAAGCCTTGCCAGCTAGTTCACGTAGGATGAATACACTCCACAAGCTTCAGGAAGAAAGGATGAAAGAAAAAGAAAACTTTACACTCCACCAAAACCATATCAAGAGATGGTTCGATAAGAAGTCTGCAAGGAAAGATAACTTCGGTGTTGGTGACTTGGTCTTGAAATGGGATAAATCCCATGAAGACAAAGGAAAGCATACAAAGTTCCAGTCCCTATGGATTTTTCCATACATAGTCCATGAGAAGCTTGGCCCACACACATACCATCTGCAATCACTTCATGAGAGGATTGACAACCTTCCTGTCAATGGCCAAGATCTCAAGCACTACTTCGAGTAGGTCAAACCATGCGCCGCGCCATGTACATAGTCTACTTGCTGCTTGTTGTTTTCATTTTTTTTGCCTTGATTACTATTTTTGTTTTCATTTTGTTTGGTTTGCTAAATACCTTACCATTTATTTATTTATTATTATTATTTTTCTTTTTTTTTTCTTTCTAGAATAAGTGTTTCTATCTACTTCATTCTAATTTTTGAATGAGTATGTGGCTAAGATATGAAGAGACTTGTGACACTGCAACACTTGTCTAGCCTTGTGTCCATATTCTCTGTGCTTGGTTATAACCTTCAACCAATGAAGTCTTGATGGAAAATACGAGCCATCTACAAGGGGATTTTTTGTCCAACCATGAACCTGTGTCAACACTGGGAAGCCCCATGCCTATACTTAGCCTTCTTCTTTGTGTGTTCAAGCTCATCCAACTAGTAGAAACAGAGAAGGGTAAAATAGAAACGAGAAAACCTATGTCAAAGGTCTTACATTCTTCTCTGAAGGAACACCATCTTTTTCTCTCAATAAGTCAGGATCCCTCTTTTACCCCAAAAATAAATATATGCCTATGCACAGTCCTATTGAAAAAATACAAAGGAGAAAGAAGAGAAAGGCTTCCTACGCAGAGAGGTGAAGCATGCAACTTCATCAGGGAACTGACCAGGCTTGCTGGTAGTGGAGAAATGTGTGTGTTCCTGCATGACTCCACCAGGGTACTGTCCAGGCCTGCTGGCAGTGGAGCAACACCAGAGATGAAAAATTATACTCTGAAAATATTCAACTCGTGAGCTAACTTACCCTTCCCGATTACAAAACACTGTGATCAAGCTGAACTTTTGTTGTGTTTGACTGAGTTGGAAAAAGGTGAACCATGTATGTCCATGGGGTAAGTGGAGAAGTCGAGGTAACCCACACAATGATTCAATACTCCCCAAAAGACCAAGGCCTTGTGTTGTCAATGAATCAAAACAGAGAAGCTGGACTTCTACCAGTGTGTTTCCAAGTGTTGCAGTGGCTGCAACACCCTCCAAAATTTTGGCCCGCATCCAATTTCAGAGCCTCCTTTGAGAGTTTTACTTGATGTCTTCACAAAATCGAGATCACTCCATGAGCTCATGTGAGTCTTCGCTCCCACCTTACTTAATCATTTGACAGACAACTTTTGCATGTGGATGTCAATGTCATGCTTGTGGCCATGTTCTGGTCATACACAAGGTTTTCACTTCGTGTGTACATGTTGTGTTCGCTATGTAAACATTCATTGCACTCGCACACGAAACTGTCCTGATGATGAACCATAGAGGAGGGTTCGAAACGTTGATTCCAAAAACATGAATGCGATGACTCCGGAAGATAACACACATAAGTCATATACACTATTGCACAATCATCGTCGTGGTCGTCGTGGTCGTCCAACGATTAATCACAAGCATCACGCTTGTCGCTCACACCGTTTTTGAGTTATGTTAATCATGTGCGTTTGGATGGTTTGAGTCGTCTCATTGTTAATTCATGTAAGTGTGTGTTTGCGAATTTGCGTATGCACCTTTTCACTCGCTCACGCACTTAGTCATTTTGTTGAAGTTCTAACGACCGGATTCCCCTCTGACAGTCGGACCTTCACCCCGACATCGACTCGATCGAATGTCACCAAAAGCAGTGCAGAAGCTCTTAGAAAATTATATATTACAGAGCAATGGAACACATAAAATATTGCAGAAATATAAACACAGAAAACACATAAAACAAGAGAGACATAGATATACATGGTTCACCCAGTATGGGCTACATCCATGGAGAAACAACCAGTCCTTCTTTTTATATTATCTAGCAAACTGAAGAGATACAACCTACAGTATATCCATTGTAACTCCCTCTTCGCTCTCAATCTCCTCTCTCTTCCTCACTCAGAATATAGATCTGCGTAGACGCAATACAATTCCCTCATATATAGTGAGGGGTTGTCCTCTAGGGCAAAAAGTCCTAAATTAAACATAACTTCTACCATCAGATCTATGCCTAATGAGTGACCCAGATTGACTATGATATTACAAAATTTTACAAGGAAATTTTACATTTGTTCTTAGCTTCAGGAGCGCTGGCCCTGATCCCCCCTCCAGGGGGGGGCTCCCAAAGGTCGCAGTTGCCCCCCCGGACCCCCCTGCAACAAACATTTTATGGGTAGCGTTGCCGTCCCATTACGAACTGGGGTCCAATGTGGTGATACCTTTGAATACAGAAGATAATCAGGCTCCACTCCCAACAATCTCCCACTTGGAGACTAATTATAGCAACTCCACTGCTGCGTCATTTGCTGGACAATGACTCCACTTTGGACCTAGCTGTTTCTCATATTCTTCATCATACTTGAAGACTAATTGAAACTCAACATATTCTCAGTTTCTCCCTTGTTACAACTTTTGTTAACATATCTGCAGGATTCTGGCTAGTATGTATCTTTTCCAGCTTCAAGTGTCCATGTTCCAACGCTAACCGTATGAAATGGTACTTGAGATGTATATGTTTAGTCTTGGAATGAAATGCAAAGTTCTTTGCAATATGTATGGTACTCTGGCTGTCATTGTATAACTTTCCCAACTCCTTCTTCTTACCCAATTCATCTAGAAACCTTTGTAACCAAATCATTTCTTTACTAGCATCTGTAGCAGCAACACACTCTGCTTCTGTTGTTGAGAGTGCAACAACACTTTGTAGTTTTGAGACCCAATTGACAGTTGTTCCACCTACAGTAAACACATACCCTATTGTGCTTCTCCTGTTATCTCTATCACTCACCAGATATGCATCAACATATCCCTATAGAGCAATGTTTGAACCACCAAAGCATAATGCTTGATTTGTGGTACCTCTCAAATACTTGAGTATCCACTTCACCGCCAACCAATGTTCTTTTCCTGGATTGTTCATGTACCTGCTTACAACTACCACTGCATGTGCAATATCAGGCCTTGTGCAAACCACTTCATACATTAAGCTTCCAACTGTTGATTGGAACTTTAGACATATGATCCATTTCTTCCTGAGTCTTGGTACACTCCTCCTTACTTAATTTGAAATGGCTAGCCAAAGGTATACTAACTGATTTTTCATTCTACATATTAAACCTGTTCAACACCTTTTCTATGTAATCACTTTGAGACAATGTTAATTTGCGATTCTTCCTGTCTCTAGTTATTCTCATACCACGTATTTGTTTTGCAGCATCCAAATCCTTCATTGCAAATGAGTTTTCTAATTTTATTTTGAGCACATTTATTTCCTGCATGTTAGAACCTACAACAAGCATGTCATCTACATACAATAACAATATAATATAGCTGCCATCATTTTTCCTTTTGAGATAAACACAATGATTAGAGTGACATCTAGTATAACCTTGTTCAGACATAAACTTGTCAAATTTTAGATACCATTGCCTTGGAGCCTGTTTTAAGCTATACAAGCTCTTCTTCAACCTACACACTAGTTTCTCCTTCCCTTTTACCTCATATCTTTGTGGTTGCTGCATATATATCTCTTTCTTCAAATCCCCATGGAGAAAGGTTGTCTTTACATCTAACTGCTCAAGATGCAAATCTTCAACTGCTACTAGACTTAAATAGTTCTAATTGAAGTCATTTTAACAACAGGAGAAAATATCTCATCAAAGTCTATACCCTTTTTCTGTCCAAACCCTTTCACCACAATTCTAGCTTTATACCTTTTTCTACCTCCATCTTCTTCCTTCAACTTGTAAACCCATTTATTCTGCAATGTTGCTTTACCTACAGGCAACCTGACTAAGTCCCAATTCTAGTTATGTGCTAAGGAGTCCATCTCTTCTTTCACGACTTGCTCCCACTTCTTCCTAGTTTCTACCTGTACTACTTCTTCATAACGTTCTAGTTCACCAAAATCAGTCAACAATACATAATATCATGAAGGAGAGTATCATTCACGAGGTCTACTTATCCTGATAGATCTTCTAACACCACTTTTAGGTGTTTGAGGTGCTTGTTTCTGTTGTGGTTCATGTTCTAGCTATTGACCATTATTATTTTTAGGCACCATCACTTTTCTTGTGATCTCGTCAAGCACTCTGTATTCTCTATCTTATTTTTACTGTTTCTTTTCCTGCAGTTGATCCTTATACAAAACCTTTTCATTGAATATGACATCTCTACTCCTAATCATTTTGTGTTTTTCATAATCATAAAAGCGATAACCAAAATCATTAACACCATATCCAATAAAGGTACATTTCTTTGATTTTGCCTCAAGCTTTGTTCTATTTTCTTTGTTAATGTGGACAAAGGCTTCACAACCAAAAGTCTTTAAAAAAAGAGTAGTTTACCTTTTTACCTATCCATGCCTCCTCTGGAATACCACCATCCAAGGAACTTGAAGGCCCTCTGTTTATTAGATAAACAACAGTATCTACAACATCTGTCCAAAATTGTAAAGGCAACCTTGCATGCAATCTCATGCACCTTGCACGCTTCATGATTGTCCTGTTCATCCTTTCTGACACACCATTTTCTTGCGGTGTTCCTGGAACTATCTTCTCTCTATGAATTCCATTCTTTGAACAGTACCTATCAAACTCTTTGCTGCAATATTCACCTCCATTGTCTAATTTGAGACACTTCAACCATTTTCCTGTCTCATTTTCAACCAAAGCTTTCCATTTCTTGAAAAATATCAAATACATCAAATTTATTTCGAATACAAGAAATCCAGGTTTTTCTGGTTGCATCATCAATAAAAGTAACATAATAGTGAGAGCCACAAAGAGATGATACCCTGAGCAGGTCCCATACATCTGTATCACAAGCTCTAATTTTAGCTCTTCTTTTTCTTTCCCCAACTCTAAAGAATTACTCTCTTCTATTTTCCATAAACATAATTCTCACAGAATTTTAAATCAACATGCTTCAAACCTGGCAACAAATTTCTTGAGTGAAGAATCTGCATCCCCTTCTCACTCATGTGCCCGAGCCTATGATGCCACAATGTTGTATCTTCTCCTTTAGAGGTTAAAGCATTAACGTAATTAGAAATACCATTGCATAAATACAATGTACCGACCTTTCCTCCTTTCGCTATTAGCGGGATCCTTTAGTGACCTTCCAGGTTTTATCTGTGAAAGTAGTTACACAACCTTCACCTCCCAACTATCCTATTGAAATTAGATTTTTCTTCAGATCTGGAACATGCCTTACCTCCTTCAATAGCCACTGATTTCCATTTTGCTGTTTTATGAAAATTGTACCCATTCCAATGATTTTACAGGGTTTATCATCACCCAATTGAACCTGTCCAAAATCTCCTTGAAAATAATCATAAAAATGTTTCCTA
>APFE031071203.1:44020-69692 GCA_000404065.3 Pinus taeda
TGAGCCGTTCATTAGGCGGATGATCTGACGGTAGAACTTATGTTTAGTTTAGGGTTTTTTGCCCTAGAAGGCAACCCCTCTCTTTGTATGAGGGTATTGTATTTGAGGCGGCGATATAGATGTGTATTCTGTGTGTTGTGTGTGAGCGAGAAACAGAGAGGTGAGACTGTGAGAGAAAACAGAGGATATTATAGTGGCTTTGCTGTAGGTTGTGTCTCTTCATTTTGCTGGATAATAAAAAGGAAGGACTGGCTGTTCGAGGTGGACGCAGCCCAAACTGGGTGAACCACGTATATCTGTGTCTCTCTTGTTTTGTGCGTTTTCTGTGTTTATATTTCTGCAATATTTTATGTGTTCCATTGCTCCGTAATATATAATTTTCTAACACTTTTGTCGTTGTCGCATAACATAGCGAGGGGGTGTGAAATGGCTTCCCCACCGTTGATCTCTGGGTAGGGAAGCGATCACGATCCGATTACGTTCAACCTTTAGTTGCTTCACGAAAAACAATTTTGTCCTTTTCTGACTTTGACTTAAAAGCTTTACAATGTTTATGTGCACAAAAATTAATCACCGGTTAAAGGCAATTAAATCCTAATCTAATCTTAATCTAACTTGTTAGCGCATTTAGACTAGCATCCATTATTTTGCCTAATTTACTTGTAATCCTAACCTAATACATCTTTGGCCAAATTTTGAGCATATTAGGCCAATTTATTTTGTTTTATCCTATCTAATTATGTTCTACCAAGATTAAACAGTTTGGTGAACTTATTCTCTAATATAAAACATAAATTTAAATGATTTGATCATGATTAAACTATATGATTCAAACCAGAAGAAAAGGTTGTGGAATTTAAACAAGCTGCACACAAAACCTTGATTCATTACAATGCAATTTATTTCTACGAAGTGGAATTTAAACATGCACACTTATACAATTTTTATTTTCTTTTGATGGGGTTTTATTTCATCTCTTTTTTATTTTCTTTTCATATTTCCATTTTTTTATCCTTTATTTTTTCTATACCTTCTTTTATAAATAAAATCTAACTTATAAAATAAAGCATGTTACAACATTGGCTCCAACTGGGCACTGCTTCCTTTTGCAGGTTGTAGAGAACTTGCAGATCCATTTGCCTTCTCCTCAGGCTAATGAGGTCTCTGTTGAAAGAAATACACACTACATGTAAAATAAAACTCTCCAATATTATACAATGATGAATGAATGGAAACCTCTCAATACTGAATGTAGTGCTTCAAGTATTTCCCATTGACTGGAAATGAGGAACACTATCCCTCCAAATTCTGCAGGATGAAAGTTTTATTACCCTTAATCTCAGCAATGCTAAAAGGTCACAACCAGAGGTTTTCAAACTTGCCATATTTTCCTTTGTCTTCTCTTATAGCATCCCATCTTAGTACCAAATCACCTTCCCTAAAATCTATTTCCCTAGCTTTCCTGTTAAACAAGCTTTCATTTTGTTCTGATATTTCTTAAGTTTGTAATGAACTTCATCTCTATGTTCATTTAGTTCTATAATCTGATTTATTCTTCGAGAGAAATCATCAGGCTCTTCATTTTATTCTTGTAAAAACTTCATGATAGGAAAAGCTAAATGTGTGGGAATATAACTTCTTTACCATAAACAAGATGAAAAGGAGATTTACCTGTCGATCTTTTTGGTGAAATCTCGTTGGCCCAAAGTGCATAAATGAGATGACTGTCCCAACTCCTTTTATGATCCTCCAATGTTTTCTTTATAAATTTAACCAAACTTTTGTTTGAGGAATCTGCCAGTCCATTTCCTTGTGGATAGTATGGGGTAGAATGATGCAACAAGATCTGATATTTCTAACAAAACTCAATCATCTTGACACTGCTGAATGCTACTACATTGTCTGTCACTATTTGCATGGGGCATCCAAATCTAGACAATATGTATTCTTCAATAAATTTGATAAATATAGTATCAGTTGCATTTATCAATGGAATGGGCTCTACCCATTTGGTAAAATAATCTATAGTAGTCAATATCCATATGTGTTGACTACTTTATGTAGGATGAATTTCACCAATGAAATCCAATCCCCATTGAAGGAAATGTTCTTGGATTAGTACAGGAACTAATGGAAGTGCTGCTAATCTCTACTTCCTAACAAACATTTGACACTGAGTACAAATTATAACCTTTGCTCCCACTTGTGCAAACATAGTAGGCAAATAAAACCCCGCTCTTAAAATCTCATACGCTGTAGCCCTCGAAGCATAGTGCCCTCCACAAATAATTGCATGAAATTGATCAATGATCCCTTCTGTCTAATTTTTGGTTAAGAAAAGTGAAAGGATGTTAAGAGGATCCTTCCAATATAGATTTTCATTAATAATACAATATTTTATGGCCTTCAACTTCAGTGTTTTACATTGATTCTTGGTAAATTCAGATGGACATTCAAATTCTCTAAGAAAATTCTCAATATCAGAGTACCAATCTGATAATAAAAATTTCTCATCAATGTGAATTGGAATTGACTGTTATGATGTAGAAGGTTCTTGTGGATTCTCCCGTGTTAGGATTTTAGAAGGTTCTTGTGGATTATTCTCAGTTGGGCTCTCAGAAGGTTCTTGTGGGTTCTCCTGTGTTGGGGTTGCAGAAGGTTCTTGTGGATTCTTCTCAGTTGGGATTTCAAAAGAAGAATTTATTCCTAAGATCTTAAAATTGGACTCGGCAAGGAGCTTAGATAGTCCTTGACCTTTTACTAGCTTAGTAGTCTTGATAATGAGATCATACTCTAAAATCTTAGTTATCCATCTCCCTCTCCTTCTATTAGCATCAGGCTGAGTTAAAACAGTTTTGACAACACTATTGGGTACATAGGCAATAGTAAAATAGTGGAGGAGATAGACTCTGAAGGCTTTCAAAGCTTGAACTAAAGAATAGGCCTGCTTTTCAATGATGCCATACTTTATCTCAACATCTCTCATGACTTTGCTAAAAAAGGCAATGGGTTTGTCATCTCCAACTTTATTCTTTTGTAAAAGAATGACAACTAAGGTCGTTTCAGAGGCAAAATAAAATATACTAAATGGTTCAGAGTAATCTGGATTGGCTAAAATGGGAGCTTTT
This sequence comes from Pinus taeda, assembly GCA_000404065.3. Lineage (NCBI taxonomy): Eukaryota > Viridiplantae > Streptophyta > Pinopsida > Pinales > Pinaceae > Pinus > Pinus taeda. The sequence goes on from APFE031071203.1 coordinate 47,149, forward strand.
GCAATAGCCTTTTTAATCCGATCAAATGCATACCTTATAGGAATAGTCCATTTAATTTCATGATTCTTTTTCAGCATATCAGTTATATCCTTAACTATTTCAATATAATTAGGGATAAACCTTCTTAAAAAATTAATTTTCCCAAGAAAATCTTGGATCTCCTTCTTATTCCTTGGTAATGTTAGTGCTTGTATACCTGAGACTCTTTTAGGATCAATGGCTACTCCTTCTTTAGAAATAATGTGGTCGAGCAGTTTTCCTTCTTGGAGTGCAAACAAAGACTTCTCGGGATTAAGGGAAATCCCAAATTTTCTACACCTGGCAAAAACCTTTCTCAAATGCTTTAAATGCTTTTGGTCAGAATTGGAAAAAACCGTCAAATAATCTAGATAAATAATAGAAAATTTGTTGGTCTTACCCACAAATGCTAAGTCCATAGCTCGTTAAAATGTAGCTCCAGTGTTAGTTAACCCAAAAGGCATCTAGGCATACATGAATGCACCCCAAGGAGTTGTGAATGCATTATTTTCTCTATCCTCTAGACTAACCATCATCTGATTATATCCAAAAAAAACATCTAACATGGAAATTATATTAGCTCCTGAAACTTTCTGAAGTAATTTATCCATCTTTGGTAATGGATAATTATCTTTCAAAGAAGATTTATTCAAATTCCTAAAATCCACACATAATCTAATTTTGCCATTATTTTTTCTCACTGGAACTAAATTAGCTACCCAATCAGAATATCTCAATGGAACTATTATTTTAGCATTAAGTAGCTTTTTGAGTTCTTTTTCAATAATGCGATGGAGGACATGATTAATTCTCCTCAATTTTTGCTTGAAGGGTTTTGCCTCTGGTTTTAATGGACTTTTATGTTCAATAAGATATGTATCATATGTTTTAAATTCATTATAAGACCATGCAAAAACATCTTTGTAGGCTTTAAGGAGAGCTAAATATTTGTCTTTAGCTTCCATTGAGAGGGATGCATAAATTTTAACATTTCTGATTTCTTCAGAACTTCCAATGTTATAAATTTCAATATTTTCCTCATGTGAATTTGATAGCAGATTTTTTGGGAACATCATTATGATCAAAGAGCTTCTCAAGAGGGACTAACCCTTTTGGAATAAAATTGTTAGATAATTGAATAATGCTATGATCAGAAATTTTAGAGTCAAATTGTGGTTTTTTATTTTCGTTGTAAACTTCAAGATTACCAAGTTGTTCTTCCTCAACTTGCAAGTTCGAGAATTCATCAATGACTTGCAAAAATGATTTTTATCATATATTTGCTAGTGCTTAAGATTTTGAGGAATAAATGGTCTAACTTGACTTGAATTTGATACTGGACAAGCATTTGATCAAGAACTTTAAAAGAACTAGCAGAAACAACCAAAGAATCTCCATGCATGTTTTGATATCTAGGAATAGCACTGATATTGAATGATGAAAATAATTTTTCAATTGAATCCCAAATCTCATTCTTATAAGATCTTAGTCTGGGGTGCTTAATTTGACACTGATTCCTAACTTGTTTGAGAATAAGTTTAGAATCACTGTATACACTTAAATTCTGCACCTTAAGACTTCTTGCTAACTCCAACCCTAGCAGGACAACTTCATACTCTTCTACATTATTAGTTACATTGAATTCAATCTTATATGATTGGGTAATATTTTCTTTATCTGGTGAAATTAATACAATTCCATCTCCTGCTCCATCCTCTGAGCAAGAACCATCAAAGTACAATTTCCAAATATCATTGTTGATGGTTTTAGGCTTGTCAATAATGATTTCAACAGTGAGCTGAGTGTTTTGTGAATCATTAGCTGATAATTCAAAACATCCAAAGTCTTGGTGTACCGCATAAATAGGATGATTCCTAGCCTGATCATATTCATAAATAGTATTCATAAATCTAACTTCTCTGTATAATATGAGATGCTCACCCCCATATACAGGAATAGTGGCATAAGACATGTCCATTTGTAGGCTTCTTCTTAATTTTGAACAACAAGATCTTGACAATAGCATGCCAAATTTGGGAGGGATGTCAGTGACTACAATGTCTAAAACCAGATTCTTAACAGAGATCTGGGCTAAAGTAACCACCAGATCTTTTATTAGTCCAAGACAAGGTACTTTCTTGGAGTCAAAAGTGTAAAGATCATGATAAGTTATAGTGACTTCTAATTGCAGGTGGTCCATGATTACCTTTGGCATCATATTATGGGAAGCCCTAGAATCTAACATATAGTTATATAACAAGAAATCATGAATTTTTAGAGTCACATAAAAAGGTGGTACATTCTCATCAATCATGTCTAAGCTAGGGCCAAAGACTACTGAAGGTTTTTCGTCTTACAGGCTTATCACATCCTCTGGAGCATCAACACTGGATGACTAAATTCATTTAGAAACTTGGTTTTTACACCCAGGATTTTTTGACAGTTCAGATAAGGGAATGGGTATTTTAACTCTTTCGAGTTCTCTTTCAACATTGAAGGTTCTTAAGACAATTTTATCATTTAGAATTGTTTCAACTGTTTGATTCAATGGTTGAATTATAGTTGTTTAGGTTTTAGTGGATTTGATTTGAGGTTCATTTACAATAGGGGTTTTTGGAGGTCTACCAAGCCCTGACCTAGGTCTTAGATTGTATCTCCTATTCAATTCTGCAATTAAAAACTCAGAAAAGGCCTGATATTTTGAAATTTGAGAGTCTTCTTAATCTTGAGAAGACTGATTTAAAGGGTGGGAAAAAATAGCATTTTGTAAAGATGAATGATCCAGATTATTTATATCTTTAGAAATTAAAGGTCCAATGTCATTTGGTTGTTGGTCATCAATCATCAATGTGGGTTGGATCTGTTGATCAAGATTTGGTCTCTGCAAAATTTGAGTTTGGGGGGCTCTTCTAAATTGAGTTTGAGGTCTAGCAGTAACTTTTTCTATCGTTCTAGGCTGATTTTGTATCTTATAAATCCTATTAGAAATGTTTCTAAGTAATGACGCGATTTCATCGATATTTTGATCATCATTTTTAGTTTTTGAGGAAGATCCTTCTTCCTTAGCTTTCATTTTTCTTTTAGCTTTTTTCAGCTTTGTCTTTGAGTTTAGATGATGCTAACCTATTAGCCTCAACTTCTATAGCATTTGTTTGCATGTATTGTAAGGTAGGGGATGTTCTTTCCCTAGGCATGACTGTAAATTCATCATCAAAAGCTTTGGAAAACCTAACTTTTGTTGCTGTAACTAGAGGTTTACAGTAAGGTGGCATCTTATGGTAAAGTTTATTGAATATTTTTATGAAATCTTCCACAGGTTCACCATGGTTTCTTTTTAATTCTTAAAACTTTGTAAGATAGTAAACCGGGTCTTTCTTAACACCCAATTGGTTCTTAAAAATGGTAGTCAATTCATTCCAAGAACGAATTGAATCAACTCTCCGTTGTCTAAACCAAATCCTAACGTTTCCCTCTAAAGATTGAACAAATAATCACATATATACATCATCATGTTCTATGTTCATATTATCAGCAAAATCTAAAAAGGCACCTAGATGATCTTCTGTAGACAAACCAATTTTTCCATTTTGGTAGGTGTTTTAAATACCCATTAGGAAAATTATTGAGCTGGTTAGGAAGATGTAAGGCAACATACCTAGCTTGAATAATAGGTTGAAAGGCCATATTTGAAGATGAAGAGGAAGCTGAACTAGTAGAAGAGGTAGGAGATGATGTAGGAGAGGATGAGGAGGAAGATGGTGAAGCTATGGTGAATATGGAGGTGTAAAGGTAGGAGGAGGAGGATGGGAAAGTGGAGGATCCCTAAAAGTTTTAAAAGGTGTTTTAATAACTAGCTTCTGAAACTCTGTTTCAACTTGTTCTTTATTTTCAAACAAAGGGTTTGAATATACAAAAACAGTTTCCTTAGGTTGTGTAGAATTAAAAGGAAATGTATAATGAGTGGAGGAGATAAAATCGATAGGTTTTAGCTCTGTAAATGTACATCTAGTTCTTATTCTCACTTGGGTGAATCTAAAAATATTTCAAGGAGTTTATATGATTCCAAATATTGGACTAAGAGAGCCAACTGCAGATCAACTTCTTTAGATAATAGTTCTAAAACCCTAGGTATTAGATTAGTGAAATGTAATTGGGATGGAACATAGCTAAAGGGATCAAAAGCCAAAATATCTTCAGGCTGTAATGGTATAAATGAAGAAGCAGAAGCTTCAAGTCTCCTTCTAAACAAGGCTTCTCTCACTAGTCTCTTTGGATTAGATAAAGGAGAGATAATTTGAGAATATGAGTGATATCTAGTATGTTTTGAAGGAGCCAACTTGGTCTTGTGGAGTCGCAAGGTGAAATATTTTAAATTACAATTTCTTTATTCTCCTAAAAGAAAAAGTCTTGATCGTTGTCCAAGGGAAAACAATTCAATTTTTGATCCCAGGCAATGGTGCCAATCTGATGTTGTCCTCTAAGATGATTCTAGTTTAGTTAATCATGCCACAACATCTAAAATGTTTTGTTTGTTTTTAAAGTTTTTGGATGACTGATGTTATGAACAATTTGAAAACAAGTGCTTAAACCTTATTAATTGCCAAATAAGATGAAAGGGCTGTCTATTTGTCTAAAATAGTTAATTGATTTAAAGTGGGTGAATAATAGAGTCTTGATGAAATATAAATTGCTAAATATTCAGACAAAATATTTGATTTGTTATAAGAAAAAAATACAAGCAAACAACTTTTTCCTGTACAACAAAATATATTTAACCTAATGCAGATGGGTGTGACAATTAATTGATGTAGAGAAGTTTATAATAACAAATAGTTTTATAAACTATTCCCTAATTATTGTTTATAACTTCATAGGGAATTTAAGACTGACTAATAACTCAATATCATCTTACCCAAGTTTCTTCATAAAGGCTTAAATGCATGAAGAAAGACATAATGAAATAAGCACATAAGGAAAACTCACAAGAAGACAAACTATAGGAGGAAAATTCTGAATCATTTCATTTACTTGAAGCAAATCTCCAGCTCGATTACAATTCTACTTTAAAATATCATCCAATGGTTCAACCCTTAATAAATCGAAGGAGGAGATATTTATACAAAAATAAAAGTTCTTCTAGATATTTTTAAACAAAAACACAAAAAGTACGAAACTATAGGAATCTTAAAACTGCTAAGTGCTGGCACTATCTTTTAGGAATTTGTTGATGATCTGGTTCCCAAAAAGTGTTTCCCAGCTGTCTGTTAGTTGATGATGAAAGTTACTCGATAGTTTCACATAAGTGATCCCATCTATATTCAGTTGGTATAGAAATATTTACCAATTTCCTGTAAACTTCATCAACCTCAGTGTACTTTTCAAAAGTGGACTTATTTAGAAAAATGTGTTTAATTTCATGCTTAATTGTCAAATCGAAATATAAAGGCTCTAACATTTGTTTCCCTATGAGATGACCCTTTATACCTCCAAAATTAGCTTTATCAGTTGCAATTGAATAAAGTTTTTGACAATATTCCACCAAACTGTTCAACTTGTCATATGGTGCCACTAATCTTGGTAGTCCTCTCTGATTGAGTAAGTTAAATTTAAAATGAAACCTTTGAACAAAAATCTTCAAGGCTTGGTACTTGGTTTCCAACTGAGTCATGAGGTTCTTTTTATGCAAAACATTCTTAATCTCCATAATGGTTTATGTTCTGTCTAGAATTTGAATCTGCTCCAACTCGGCCATGGTTTTTGAATTAATAACTTTGATCATGTCAGTGGCTTCACTTGGTTTGTATTTAAGAAGTTCTTTAACTTCTTCAATAGTTATATGATATCTGTTTATAATCTCTTCTTGCTAAAGAATGATCTGTATGGAGGGCCATACTTTGGTTATGGCCTGACTGATATCTTCCCAAATGTTTTCCTTAGCTTGGGCCAAGGTATGGGCCATTAATGACTCACTTTCCAATTCTTCTATTCTTTTGACTCTCTTCAATATAAAGAGTGTCATTTTTAATGTTCTGAGGCTCCATATTCTTAAATTTCTTATGAAACCTTTCATTCTCTTGTTTCTGGTGAGTCAACTCCTGCAATAATTCCTTTAAATCTCCTGTTGTCAATGTAGATTCTGCTATTGCTGATGTCGATTCCCCTACTATTCTTGACACTTTAATAGGTATAGTTGTAATGGGAGCTAGAGCTAGTTGAGTAGATTCCTATTTTTCTTTAAGCATTTTCTCAATTTTCTCTTCCATGGTCTTTATTTGTACATTATTCTCAATGATCAACTTGAGCAATTCTTCCTTGTGTTATTCACTTTCTGCTATCTCCTTGGTTTGAGGATCCTCTGTAGAAGGTAGTTTGAGCTGCTTCCTTAATGATGTTATGTCTGCATTCTTCTTTTTGATAATTTACTCTGCAGCTTTAACATCAGTGGGGTCATACCCAATTTTAATCACCAAATATTCTAATGATTTGACCTTGTTATCCTTTGCCAAAGAGGATATATTTTCTATCTTTAATTGTCACTGAACATTTGAAAGAGTTGTTTTGAGTTTTGATAATGCCATAGTAGTGTTGGTCATGGTAGAGAAAAGCATCTCACCCGACTGCCTATGCATATCCATTTGATCAATTGAATGTATCTGGTTGGCATCAAAAGAAAATACAATCTTCTTATAATTTGAAGAAGCCTTTGGAAAAGGCACTTGGACTTGAAGGAATTCCATTTGCATCCCACCTTTCTCACTGTCAAAAGTTGTCAATAACCTGTGCTGCGAAGTTGATGTCTGTTTCCAAAACTGAGCATATACATTTGCATTTAAAGGTTCATTCTTCTGTTTAATTTTAAGGAAATTAGTGAAGATGTTTGGTTCTTCTTGCTGACTTGCTCCTGCAGACTGGGTAATCTCCAATTTTTTTTTTGAAACTGAAGAGGAAGATTAAGGAGTGATTACAAATTCTTCTATCCCTGTAGAAACCTGTGAATCACCCAACTTGATGATTAGAGGCTCCTTTTGTCCTTGAGTAGTGGTAGTGCCTTTGGAGTTAGTCCTTGATTTCTTCTGATAATGAATGAATTCGTTTTTACCTTTTGCTGATGATGAAGATTCTTCTTTGGATCTCTTGTCCTACCTACTTTGAGAAGTAGGAGTCTGGAGAGTAGAAGGAGGTAAAATCTGTTCTTCTTCTCCTTGAAGTGTATTCTCCTACCACTGTTCTTGATTTCTATACTTCTCAATCTCTGGTCTTGGAGTATGATTGTAAGGTGCAGTTTTGAGTTCCACCCTTAAGTTGGAAATAATACTGAATGGGTCATAAGGCTAGGTGAAACTTGGCCAGAATCCCATCTGTTTAAGGATTGAATCTGCTTCAATACTTGCTGATCTGGTATTACAAATGAATGATCCTACCTGTGAATTGATTTTGAATTATGACTTCCTCTTCCCTAAAATGAAATGGAGTTAATCCATATTAATAATTTTCCTAATATATTCTAGAGAGAAAATTATCATTGGAACATATTTGGGCAATTTATATGGAGCCAATTCACAGCTATATACTCTAATCTTTGTATTGTTTTGGTAAAGATACCAATCTGCAGTTCTTGCTTGATCACTGAGATGCAGGATCCTTTTAATTTCTGAACTGATCCTGGGCTCATTCTGGCTGCTGAGAACCTATGCAACTGGATGGATGAAATGGTCAATGAAGTCAGAAAACTTGGACTCAGTTGAGTTCCTTCTGATCGATGAAGTCCACTGTGTGACCGCTTGATTCACTTGTTGATCATCCTGCTTGTATAGAACTATAGGTAACCTGTCTCCCTGCTGAAAATTAATCATATCTACTAGCACAAAGGAGTATTTAAGTACTCATTCAATATTAATTTTCATTAATTTCTCATGCATAGTTTCATCCAAGAATTTACTGTAATTATTCACGAAGGCAAGTTTGTTTGCTTTAGAGAAAATGGATAATAACCTAAGATAGATTCATCTACCCATTGATCTGATTGGTAGCATAATAAGCAAGAAACTAGGGAAATGATGTGTTTAGCTCTTGCAGAGAACATGGATGCTGGATAGGGAAGATTCTTTTTAGGAAGTTCAACATCTTCTGGGAGAAATATCTCAAAGATATGAGCTCTTTGAGGGAAAGTGAGCTTATGATATAGGTATATTAAAATAGTAGTGGAGAAAAAGCTAAGGGAATTATTTTAAGGGATTAGAAGCAGCTTGTTGATAACTTATGGAGTGATAGATATTAGAATGTCTCCATTTTGAGCTACCACAATTCTCTGCAAAGGGTTATACATAGCTTGGCGCCACAAGACTAGATCAGGAAAAGAATGTGCTCGAGGAAACATTTACAGGGGCAAAAGATATTCCCATTGATTTATTTTGTTTTCAGGGTCAATATAGGTATGTTTTAGCCAATTGTGTAATTCAAACATGTCAAATTCACACTTTGTGTCTGTGATGTTGAAGAACTGGTCACCTAATGGAATGTGATCCAAGTCTAAGGCATCAAAGGCTTTTGGGTTTTCCTGTAATGTAGATGAACTGGTAGATGGCTAATATTTTCTCTTGGGAACCATGATTACAGAATTGCAATGAAAAGATAATAGAAAATAGGGATTCAAATACCTTAAGGTGATGCGTTTTGGTAGTAAGCTTGACAATGGCGTAGAATAAAAACAGGAAGAAGTGATCGTATGAAATAATGAATCATGATATAAGAGGAGTTATGGAAAAGAAATGGCGTAATGGGGGTGAGGGAATTCTTTATAACCGAGATAAGTTAACTGTTACAGGAATCCCGTTATTGAATGGAAGGATTAACATTAATGCAGAGGAAAGAATAGTAACAGGAGGAACAGATAGAGGATGAGCAGCAACAGATAGGGACATGCGACATGCAATGGTTGGGAATGGAAGGCGTGGGAAGGATATTACCCTTAGCGCAATATTAATGAGTGAGGGGGGTGCGAAGTGTGGAGGAGGTGAGACATAGTGAGGGGCTCACGTGAATGAAACTGTTTTTCACACCCCCCCTTCTGTTATCGCATAGCATAGCAAGGGGGTGCGAAAAGGCTTCCCCAACATTGATCTAGGTGGGAAGTGGATAGCCATCCGATTATGTTCGACCTTTAGCTACTTCGCGACAATTTTTCTTTTTACTTTTCTGAAGTTGACTCAAAAGATTTACAATTTCTATTTGAACAAGAAAAATCACTGGTTAAAGGTAATTAAATCCTAATCTAATCTTAATCCAACTTGTTGACGAATTTCGACTAACAACCATTATTTTTCCTAATTTACTTGTAATCCTAGTCTAATACATCTTTGGCCAAATTTTGAGCATATAAGGCCAAATTTATTATATTCTATCCTATCTAATAATGTTCTACCAAGATTAAACAATTTGGTGAACTTATTCTCTAATCTAAAACATAAATTTAAATGATTTGATCATGATTAAATTGTATGATTCAAACCATAAGAAAAGGTCGTGGCATTTAAACAAACTACACACAAAACCTTGATTTATTACAATGCAATTTATTTCTATGAAGTGCCATTTAAACATGCACACTTACACAATTTTGATTTTTTTTTTTTAATACCCTCTTTTATAAAAAAAAAACTAACTTATCAAAAATAAAGCATGTTACAACACACTGATGAGTCATATTACATTAGCGCACCACGAAACATACACTGTTTTAAAAAAACAGATGGGGCCAACATGGTTTGAATTTAATTCAATAAGTGACCCCCCTACTTTACATGTCCAACACCCTAAATCTAGTAAGGACACAAACCCATTAAATCTAAAATGCTTAAAATGAAAAGCCCTAATTGTGAAGTGGTAGAGGGAGTTAAATCTTAAGGTGAAGTTACATAATCAAGAAGAAGCAAGGGGTTTAAGGTAAGTATTGTTTTAAAAAAATAAAATAAAAACTAACTTATAAAAAATAAAGCATGTTACAACACATTGATGAGTTATATTACATTAGGGCACCACGAAACATAAATTGTTGAAAAAAAATGGATGGGGCCAACATGGTTTGAATTCATTTCAATAAGTGACCCCGCTACTTTACATGTCAAACACCCTAAATCTAGTATGTCTCTCTTGCAAATGATAAATCTTTTAATTAAACCCTAACTTAAATTGTCTTTTTATTTATTAATAAAATCAATAATAAAATTTAAATTTTTTACTATGTAAGGTTTTGAGTGAATCACCATAACTTTCAGCTTTTGATATTCTGAATAGTTATCCTGCTCAAAAGTATTCCACTGTTGGACAATGTTTCTGGTTTATCTATCTTGCAAATCACTCCCTCGAAGTTCTGGGAAAAATAATAAAATAGTGAATAAATTTTTACTATTTAAAAGATCCTATGAAAATAGATTTCGAAAAATCGATTGCCGCTAATTTTTCAATATTATTATTATTATTATTTTTAATCTGAACATCAGAGCATTCGATAGTAAATGCATCGATGCATTTAAAACTAAAGCGCACCAAATTTGTTGGGCGCCAATTTTTTTGAATGCACCGACATGATTTTTATTTTATTTTATTATTTATTTATGGTAATTTTACAATTATTGTTACAACCATATTAAACTTTGTAATTTATAAATATATCTTTCCATTTTTATTTAAAGTAAGCCTTTTTGCATATAATTTCATATATAAAATTTTGATATAAGTTCACCAATATCTTAGCTATATTAAATATATATCATTTCATAAAAATAAACATCATGATAACCATCTAACAAACATAAACATCAGCTCAAATACACATTCAAATTCACTAATATCATCTAATTATATACACCTTTAGCATATATAAAACGTCATCAACTAACATGCATAACTAATAATTTAATAGGGCATCATCATCATGATCACATCTAACAATATCCCATGCTCATTATAATGTTTTTTTTAGTCTTGTCGGCATTTTATATAATTGGTAAGATATTAAATTTAAATTTAAATTGGTAAGAATTGCTATAAATATTAATTTTAAATTGCATGAAACTCTCATACCTTTAGTGATAAATTAAATTTTATTAAAACATTTTTTTTAAGTTATATTAAATCTAATTAATTATAAAAAAATTGACTTAAGTTTTTATAGATTAAATTTTATAAATAACTTAAAAGAATATTTTTATATATTTTTTAATTAAAATATTATTGATAATAGTTTACTGATTGCATTTTTCTTAATTTATTAATTTAAACATTAGAAATTAAAAAATAATTATATTTAAAATTTAAAATACATATTAATTTAAAACTTATATTTTAAATAATAATTATAATTAATAATATATATTTTTAATGATGTTTCTTTCATAATTATTTTTAACAAATACACTTTAATTTATTAAAATTATAAAATCAAATTAATTGTAAAACTATTTTTATAATCCAATATTTTATGAACAATTTTGTTTAATTATAGTTGATTTTAAAGACTAGTCAATTATATATTTTGATTTTATTATAAATATTTTGAATTTTTTATTTAATGATTACATGTTGCAATATATGTTTTGAAAAATTAATTGCAAAGATTAATTAGTTATTGTCTAACTCTTGTATTATAAGTAAAGGTCACAACTTTCTAATTTCTACGCTTGATTATGGCTAAAAATGTAGTTTTGTTTAGAGGTTTGTACAATTTAATTTTGTTTAAAATTGATTTTGTTTTGTAGTAACAATTTTTTAGACTTTTTTTTTATAGGTAGGGACTATGCTGCTCACAACCCTTGTTTGAATAAGAATTCTAAAATGAATATGTACGGACTATTTATGCAATAAAAAAATATTTATGGTAATTTTACAATTATAGTTTCAACCATATTAAAGTTTGTAATTTATAAAAATATCTTTGCATTTTTAATTTAAAGTTAGTCGTTTTGCATGTAATTTCATATATAAAATTTTGATATAAGTTCACCAATACATAATCTATAATAAATATCATTTCATAAAAATAAACATCATGATGATAACCATCTAACAAACATAATCGTCATCTAAAACACATATTCAAATTCATTGACATCATATAATTATATATACCTCTAACACATATAAACGTAATTAGATATCACACAAATCTAATAATCTAACGGGGCATCATCATCGTGATCACATTTAAAAAAACACAAGCATTGTCTAACATCATCACCACACATCCTCAAATATACATCTCATGTCAAATAACTGCTATAACATACACATTTATCTGCAAACACATTAAATGAACATATCTAACATGACCTAACAATATACACATTAAAACCAACATATAAATTAAGTACATCAACATAAACATACTACACACACACACACACAAGTCAAATAACTGCATCAAGTCAAATACTTGCTATAAAATATATGGTGGTCCAACCAATGTGACAATCATATCTAGTACAATAGTACTAATGGATGCCTGGTCTATAGAAAAAGATTATGGATGGTCAACTGCCTCAAGAGTCAAAGTAAGAGGTGGAGGAGGAGGAGGAGGAGGAGGTGGAGTACTACCAAAAGGATCACCACCTTGATCATCAATCGATGGGGTAGTACTGGGTGAAGACTGTGTATCTGTATGGCCATCCCTCCTCGCTACTAGTAGGTTGGTAGCTTTGACGATATAATGCATAAGACTCATCATATCACGCGATAAGTCCCTCCATATCTCCAGGAGACTAGGATCCACCCTGTGTCTCGAACTGTGGCAGGGAAAACTCACTCCTCAACCAAAAGTGTAAAAAGTTAGTTGCCCAACTCCATCCTAGATCTAATATTAGGCCTACGTGGCCGCATGCCCATTGGTATCTACATCCAAGGATGTCCCTCACCCGCTACGGCCTCGACCATCTCCACATCTGCATTTAGTGGGGGAGGAGCCATGTCCCCAACGAATGTGCCAATATCTACAAAATATATAGTACACAACAATAATTAGATCATTTCATTAAATGATTTAATAAAACAAGTTAAAGAATGTGCTAGAATACATTTTATTCTAATTGATTTAGACAATAAAATAAAACTAGATTAATTCAAAGAAAACACTATTATTACCTCTATCATCAGCTAACTCATCTTATGTGAAGAGGATGTTGGGATACTATTGCCAATGCATCCCCGTGTAAGGACACAACACCACGACGAACATGTGGTTGGCCTCATTGGCTAGTAGCCCTAGTGCGTTGGTGGAAATCCTAGTCGGATACTCCAGTTGGCCCCTCTTGGGCATCATCTCACCTGACATGTGCATATGTACCTTAGTCATTAGCGTAGGAGGGTGAATATCAAAAGTAGGTATTGTCTTCTAAAACCTCTAAAAAAAACAAAACAACTCTGAAGCAAAAGGGAATTTCGACCTCCCATGTATCATAGCACAACATCTATCTAAAGCTATACAAAATTGTTGCAAAAAAATGGTAGACCATCTGATACATCGTGGACTCTGCACCAAAGAATCAACATAAAAGAAAATAGGGAAACCGATTCGTTTCCCATCATTGGTAGAGTGAGCAATGTTAATCACTAATAGTGAGAGGCACCTAACCTCCTTTGCACCAAAAGAAGAGATCCGTAGTTTTCCACCAGACACTTAAAAATACGCTAGAGAAACTACTTGATCCCAACATATCTCCAAGAGTAGATGAGTTGACTCTCAGTTGCAATATTGAGGGGGACATCAAGGAACTAGGGAAAATCCTCCCCTCTCCTAGATATGTTAGTGATAAAATAAATGTCCTACTTAGTGGGCTAGTAGAAAATGTTAGGACCAACACAAAAAGCCTGTCGGTGGACATCCCACTGACGGATCAACTGCACCAACAACCCAAAGTGTCCCTTCAGGGATGTAGTCTCCTCATAGTACGTAATGAGGCCTATGTTCCTCAAGAGGCCTTCGGTCACTACCATAATAGAGTGAAGGTACAAATCTCTCTCCTTCTCTCGTGCCTCCCACTCTCGTACCACATTGTATTGGTCAACCCTTTGCTCCTGCTACTGTCGCTCTTCTTTCTCTTGACATCTTACATGATTGACATATAAAATGCATCAAACTCCTGCCTAAAAGTTTTTTTTTTTTTTTTAAATGAAAATTATGTTTATAAATATGGACATATAAATTTCAATTAAAAGAAAAAATCAACCTCGGTGCACCAAAAAAACAAGAATGCACTAAACATGGTGCGTACATCGACTTGACGCACCACTTTCAGTGCACATACATACATAACATTAGTTATTTTTATTTTTCAATGTGGTGTGTTGACATAACATTTCACATCGGTGCGTTAATTTAAGTCAATGCACCGCACTAGAACTTTCAGGTTAATGAACACACCGAGCAATAATTTTTAATATTAAGTGGTGCATTTGGTAAAATAAACGCACTGGGAAGTTACTTTTACTAGTTGCACTGTTAGAAAAAATAATAATTTTTACAGTGGCGCATCCTCAAACATAACTTCCTCGTGTATTGATCTTTTGCATCGGTTAGTGGTGCTTTTAATCTGTTACCCGATGCACTACCTAAAAAATTAAATTTTTTAAAGCAGTGCATCGTGGAACTTCACGGGCTGATGCGTTTCCATTTACCAAACGCACTACATAATATTAAAAAATTATGATGCATTAAATTTACATACCAATTTACGGTAGACCTTGTAAATTTATAAGATGCACCATGAATAGTGCTAGTCGCACCTCTCAAATGCATCGCGTATATATTATTTTTAAATAATGAATTTTTTACTTAATTTTTGATTTTACGTCACTAAAAATTTAAGTTATCCAAAAACATAGACATTACTTAGACATTTGGTTGTTGAGGAGGCATGGTTGCCACATAATAAAAAAATTCAAATTTAACCACCTTTTGACAAAATTCGAAAGGCCTGTAGTGAGCAATGGACAAAAGGATGACAATTAAGGGAAGCACCGATGGTAGGGCACTTCACATAGGAAAAATTAACACCAGTGCTTGAGATCTATACAATATTGCAAATGGTAAAAATGGATTTTACGCATGGTAAGTGTTTTTTTAGCCCTATTTCGGAGTGCTCGAGTACCCGACACACTGATGCGGATTATGTATGAAGAGCACCGCAATGTTTTAAATTAAAAATCTTACCACGGTGCACCATGTTATTTACACACCAAGTCTTTTCAAAATAGGAATAGCATGGGTGATTTGTAGGAGTATAGCACATAAATGCTGAAAATGAATTTTACGACGACATGTTTCTAAATTTAACTCTTTTCTAGTGCTATCAAGCGATATATGCACCAGGGCTTCCTATTTTTATTTTTATTTCTTTTGTAAGTAAGCATTTTTAAATTATATTAACTGAATAAACTATACATCACGTACATCCATGAGGTCCATCTTTTCCTTAGTGCGAGTAAACCAGAGAGAAATATCAGAAGATCTTTGCCCCTGAAAAGGGAAACCAAAGTTTACACTTTCCAAAGAGTTAAAAATAGTAACCATTCAAGTTACACAGGATGGCTGCGCTTTGTGGTGCCTAGAAAATTGAATGATGGATGGTAAAATAGGTGAATTGTAGCAAGATTGGGAGCTCCTCAGTCTCAAACTTGGTGCTCTTAGGTTGAGCAGGAAGGGTGCTATTGTAATGGTGTTTGTTGAGCCAAAACAAGACCATTTTACAAGTCATCAACCAAAATGAAGGAGAAGAAACCGACCTTGTGTTTCTCACATTGTTGGTGAATGGTGTGTGCAACTATGAAGCCATAGTGACACCAAGTTAGAGCCTCCACGAGCCTGCACAATTTTGATTTCTTTCAAGAGCTCCTCCAAAATGAAACACCCATATGGGATGGGCTAGGGGGGAGAGGGGAGGGGAGCATCAATCATCGACGGGGGAATGAGGGGTGTAAAGGGAGGCGAAGGAGTAGTGCTAGAAGGGGGAGGGGATGAAATGGAAAGAGGGGAGTGCAAATGAGACACAACAAGGGAAGGGATGTTAGGAGGGTAGCCAATATAGAGGTCTTTATCCAATCATTTCAATGAGGAGGTCGAGTGGCTAAAGAGCACAAAGATCTTTTCATTCCTGTTCATAGCCTTGGATTTGAATTCTTCCCTTTCCTTAAATGCTATGCCAAGAGGTTACGGAGAGACCAAAGGGATGAGTGTTTGTGGTGAGTCTCCTCTTCTTCCATGGACACCACCTTTCTGTGTATGTGCTTGGGTATAATGTGGTTGAACAAAGTGGCTATGGACATGTTATCCAAGGTGGTTGGGGGTCATCCATGATCTCTGCCCCTACCTGGGTGATGACCTCTCCCTCTATCACTACTCTTGATTGGGTTGTAGGAGATGGGAGGCAGAAAGTTAAGGTAAAAGCAAGCAGCGTGGAGCACGGGGGTAGACGACCAAAGGAGGAATAATAGGGAGGCCAAACAATTGCAAGTATCGTGGTTGACAAGATGGTCCACACAATCCAAGGAGAGGGGATGGGTGGAGTAATGAGGACAAGTTTTTGCCATTTGATGAAGGACACCCTCCACATGCTTGTTGTTGTCAATCTTCTAGGGAGATCGCCATTTGGTCACCTGGATCTGGGGGATTGGGGCTTCTTATTTACTTAGTGCACCATTGGATTTTTATTAGAAAAAAAAACCCTCCAATAGTGCAACATTCTCTATTAAGCACAGTGGCATACTGTTCTATTAACAACAACGATGATGGATATGTTATGTAAAAGAAATTTATTTGAGTTGTAAAAGACCCTCTAACACAAGTCAACCTAGCTGTAACAAGTCAACCTCATGGAGACAACTTGTACCCCTAGAAGGCCTATATATAAGAGGCATTCAACCTCACTTGAAGGACACAAACAAGACATATGAAAAAGAAAGAAAATAAGTTCAATCTTAAAAAGAAGAATTCTTAAGGCAGGCAGAGTTCAAGAAGGAAGCTAAAGTCAAAATCTCTCTCTCTCTCTTATGTGCAACAAAATTCTGAAACTTCTAGGTCGAAGTTGCTAGAGAAGATTGTTGGGGTCAAACTTGTTGGAAAAGTTGCTAGGGTCAAAGTTACTAGAAAAGTTTTTGGGGTTGAAGTTGTTGGAAAAGTTGCTAGGGTCGAAGTTGTTGGAAAAGTTGCTGGGGTCGTAGTTGCTAGAGAAGTAACTGGAAGGTCAAAGTTTGTTGTTGTAAGCTATGTAAGGAAAGCTCATCAAGAAGGAAGGTTGAATTGGTCTTCGAGGGGTCTTTTTCAATGGTCATAGGTCTTGGAATTCATCATCTGAACATTCTACAAGAAAAGAAGAATTCTTGTGGGTTTTCCTCTCAATAGGAGAGGTTTTGGTCCTGACTAGTAGCCTACATTTCATGTCCTCTTGCTGCATTGCTCTTAATAACAAAAAAAACATGTTAAGTAAAATAACATCAAAAGCAATTATCAAAGTAGGAGAAATCACCTAATATAGTTGTCCCTAGATTTCTCAACAAAAATGAATTTTACGACTGGCATTATTTTAAAATTTAACCATTGTATGGTGCTAATGAGTAGTGTATGCACTGGTGCACCTGTTCTACATAGAGCACCGTTGTTTTTATTTTTATAAAAAATAATCCTTCTACAGTGCACGATTGTATATTAAGCACTAAATTGTACAGTTCTATTAATTACACTGGTGTGCATTATCTAAGAAGAACGAAATTTTAAAAATTAAAAGCCCTACAACAATGCACTATGTTGTTTATGCATCGGTGCCTTTGTAAACAATTATTGCACTAGTGCATTGTGATAGTATAGAACCGAAATGGTGAAAATGAATGTTACGACTAACATTTTTTCTTTTAAATTTAACCCTTGTCTAGTGCTATCAAATAGGATACGCATCGGTGTGCCTTATATACATAGTGCATTGTTGTTTTATTTATGTAAAAAATAACCCTGCAATGGTGCACAATTTTCTATTAACCATCAGGGTCTTCATTTTAATTAACAACACCAGTGCATATAATATAAGAAGCACACCACCATTTTCAAATTAAAAAATCCACAACAGTGCACCATCTTTTTTATTGATTGAGGAGTTAGTATACAAGTTTAGCACCAGGTCGTCGTGAGAGTATAGCACAAGATTGGGCAAAATAAATATTAAGACTGGCATTCTTTTTTTTTTTTTTAAATTTAACCCTTTTCCGGTGTTATCGAGTAGTATACGCACCGCGCACCCTTTTTCACTTAGGGAACCATTTATTTATTTATTATTATTATTATTATTTTTATTATAATATAAAAACAACTCTACCACGATGCACATATGCTATTAAGAACTGGTGCATCTAGTTATAGTAAGGCACCAATGTGTTAGTGTATTATAGACACATTGTTAAAAAAAATTTGCCCGCCCAACTATGCGAGTGACCTCCGCTACAAACATATAATTCAAAGTGACAAAAGACTTTGAATTTTCCAATAGAAACCCCACTAAAGTTGACTCATTTTCTTCATTGTGGTCATTCTTCTATATATAGCTATAATTATATATATATATATATATATTCCTTTTGCTATCCCGCGAGAGCCTCTCAGTTAGAGGAAGTTCGTGAATTTCGGGTTTAAAATCTATCAATTGCGTTTTGTCTATATTGGGAACTTGGAAAGGTGTTCATTGAATCATTCTGGTGCTTCTTGCTATTCGAGACTCTCTATTAGAAGTTTTGACTTTTCAAATTGGTTCCTTTCCTTTGTTTCGGTTAGCCGCTTCCTATATACTGCTAAATTAGGTACATCAGGATCGTTCTTACAAAAAGGTCGTTGCAGTTGATGCTTTTTCCATCTCAACACCATGAACTTTGATTCCAATTCTGAATCCTCCTTAGATTCCATCCCATGCTCCTAGTGCTTGTGTGCCCGTGAAGCCTTGCAGAAGGCAGACTACAACATACAGGTAAAATTATATCAAATATATCACACTTCGGTCGAACATGCATATCAGGTCTTGGCCCTCCAACATCAAATCTCAAGATTGGAAGATGAGGTAGGCATGCTCAAGGTGATAATTTTTGATCTCAAACATAGTAGGGAGTCATATATAGTTCAAGAGTATCCCTTGGAGGTGTAGGAAATGTAGAATATGGTGATAGAATTGCAACTCCTCAAGAAATTTAATCTAAAATTAAGAGACACAATTCTACTCTACTGATATGCGGAATTTAATTCACAATTTAAAGCAACATTTACAAACATGCAATAGGGAAAACCACATGTGCACAATATTTTTCTAGGAGAACCCAACTCAGAAAAACCCCTCAAGCCTCTTTGCATTAATCAAATGAATAAAGAATGTATTACAATTGCTTGCTCGCATTGAGCACAACCTGCAAGTGAATAACCTTTCTCTCTACTCAATGAGAAGATCTGACCCAAACTTATTCAATTTTTGCATATGCTTGAGACCCCATTTCCTTTGCAAATATTGAGGAATTAGTCCCTATTTTTTAGCAATTTTCCTCCAATTGGTTGCGAATTATCAAGGATTAATCATTCTACTACATGCAATACCTGTACACTCAAACTAGTTTACAACTTCTTGTTACATTGCCTTGGAATCTCCTGCACAACTAAGGAACTCAAATTTCTTGCATGTACTAGCTATTTTGAGTTGATTGATAAGTTAATTAGATGATTACTGAGTTAGACTATTGTCACATTGTACAACTAACCTTCCACTAGTTCTATCAATAGTTAGAACTAGTTTAACATAATGAAACTGGGAATAACTTAACTGAATTACTAAAATTTACCAATCATACATGCTTAATTTAACTCCAAGCCCTCTAACTTAAATTTACTGAGCTAACAAAGTGACAAGAGCCATGTTACCTCAGTTAGCTGCCTCCAAGTTTTCTGCTGATGTGGAAATTCGATTTTTCTCAATTTGACCAAGGTAAAGTCAATTGAGCCTTTCTTGCTACACTTCTAAACAAGAAAGTGGGACATAAACCTCAACAAGCCAACATATGAATATGATTGATCTGTATGCAATGAGTTTTTGGGTATTTTTGTTTTTGTCAGTTTTAATAGGAAGTCTTTCAATGTAATGGGTTCTTAGTTATGGTGCCAATAGGAAAGTATCAATGATGTAATGGGTGAATGGTTAGTAGGTATCTGAAACTATTATGAAATAGAAGCAGTGTATTCCTCGTGTATATGTTGTGATTGGGTGCATATTTAATCTAAATATTACTCATTTTTGTTAAAAAAAAAGGCAGATATTGCTGACTTTGCTTAAATAGATATGGAAAATCATAACAATGCATAATATGTTCGCATCGAAAGAATGTAAATTTAATATATTTTTTAGTTAAAACATTATCTGCAATTTCCTTTTTGAACATGGTAAAATATGGATGGATACTTTTATATGTGCTTGATTGATGTGGATAATAGTCTAACTTCTATTTTGTTATGGTTCATGTCAACTCCCTTAATAAAGGGTTTACTAAAGCCAAACCCATTTGTATTTATGAGACAGTATGGATCTCCTTGTGTGTGGTAATTTTAAACATATGTTATGTAATGTGATATTTTAAGTCATTTATGTGTTTGTTTTGGTATATGATGTTAATCTTTAGTCTATAATTTTAGATTTTTGTATACATTTGTAGAAATTCTCACTGTAGATTAAACTGATAATGCAATGTACTAAAGCAAAATACTTAATCTACTTCTACAATCAAACTTGCGGAAGCTTAATCGATTTTGAGCAAGATCAACCAGAACACATAACAGAGAAGAAGATTCAATCACACATGAAACATAAAAGAATACTCTGGGGAAAGCCTCAGATAAAAACACCGCTATCTGTATTATCATACAAGTGGAAATATCTCAGGATTACACATAGCTTTAGCTCACAAGCTATCTAACTGTTAGTACAATCCCTCATTGTTGCTCATAGACATAATAGACAACACATGTGCCTTCCTTAAGTCCTTTAAGCCTCCTATTTCCTTGCACGGTTTCTCCCGGGTCCTCCAGCTGCAACCTATGTGATTCTCACCTCACACACAACACTGAACTCTGAATTAATTGCGCAATCCTGAAGGAGTTAATTCCTTCTGCATGGATGAGTTTCCTTTATAGGAAAATTCCTCCAACTGATAGTACACCATCCCTTCCTTTATTCTCAACTGGGTCTCTGTCTGAATTGACATGCATGAGTTATTTATGAGAGAATATTTAGCTATATGGAGAACAATAGTTGCATGCATGCATGCATTAACTAATTGAACTCACAGTTAGTTCCAGAAACTGTTTGGAACTAATCTAACTGGACGTAACTCAATTAACTGAGATAACTAATTACAACTCAAATACAACTCATCCTTATCTCCTTAATTAAGGGGTAACTTCCTCAATCAAAGGGATAACTGTTGCATGTCTTCACAAAGACTTTATGTTTGATTTTCACCAACTAATTAATTCAAGATGAATTAATTAATTATTTTTCAAACATCTAGTGAGACTAAATTCAAATTTTAATTCTCAATTTTGATTCAAGGACAAATCAAAATTGGAATATATATCGAAATGCTATTTTTTGCTATTTCCAACAGAGTTGGAGTATATCCTGAAATGCTATTTATAACAATGCTATTTTTAGCATTTCTTGTTGCTATTTTCAACACTCCCTCTCAACAAGAAAGGAATTCAACTTGATCTCGATCTTGAACCTTTGGAATGTTCTGCATGCAAAAATTCTCTTAAGTGTTGTTGCTCCAGCAACTCTAGAAACACAAAAAATATCTAACCTGAATTAGAATGATGCCTCTGTCATCAAAGTCTCTGACTGCTATTGCCTTTGTCAACTCAAAAAACTCTGCACCACTGTGCTCTTCAGTATTTGACTGCTCTAGCCTCTGTCACTTTGATCTCTGACAGCATCAATCACACTGATTCCTCCTGCTACATCCGTGCTGCTACTGGTCCTATCTCCCAGCATGCATCTGCATAACACCTCCTCTCATCATGTTGCATCATGCTACCCACTGTTGCACTACAACTCGGTTACTGAGAAGTAAGTAATTGATCTCCCAACTGACCTCCCTGTTGGGCTAGAAACACCCTTTGATGCTGAAGCTCTCTCTGTCACTCCATCCACATCTATCTTTACCACTCAGTTAGTCCCGCCACTCCTCGTTGGGGCTCCTGTAGCAAGGTCTAATCAAAGAGGCTGGGTACCTCAAGGATCTTGCTCCTATTTCAGCCTTCTTGGGACTATCTCTTCACGTCACCCCACCTCACACCTTATTATAGATCTAACCCAGAAATATATGAGAATATAAATAAACCCAAGAATAACAAGATCTGAATAGATAGAAATGATTCACTTTATTGATATCAAACCCTTAAGGTAGGGCAACACCATACATTCACTCCTTAAGGAAGGAGAACACTCCACAAGCCATATGCCTAT
>APFE031071203.1:77535-122091 GCA_000404065.3 Pinus taeda
AACACTGTGATTGTGAATACTGTGATTGTGTCCCATGAAACCAACGTTGTGTTGACTGTCATATGGTTAATGCCATACAAGTTATACTCCGCTTATCCCAGGTTGATTAAGAAAGAGCCTAAGGAACGCCATCCAGGGGTCCATCTTCCCTATATCCAAGGAACCACGGACAAGATTGCTCGAATCCTTAGAAAGTTTGATATTCCCTCTACCTTCTGGCCCCTCAGAACCATTCGTAATTCCCTGCGATCGGTGAAGGATCCAGTTAACCCCAAAGACATGAAGGGAGTTTATCTGATTCCTTGCTCTTGTGGGACCCCCTATATAGGGGAAATTGGGCGCTCCATCCAGCAGAGAATTTGCGAGCATGCAGCAGACCTGAGGCATGGAAGAACAAAGTCCTCAGCCTTAGCAGAGCATGTGGACAAGACTAAGCATCATGTCTGCATTGAGGAGGCCAAAGTCATTGCCAGGGTGGATCAGTTCCATCATCGCAAGTTAAGGGAAGCTATTGAAATTGAACGAAGACCCAACAATCTCAACCGAGATGATGGTTGGAAGGTAAGTAGAAGTTGGATCCCTGCCCTATCATCTTAGGGTTTCTTCCTTCCCCCTTTGTTCATCCAGGGTGCATTCTTTGTGTTTGTATCGTCTTAATCTTTTCGAATTTATATATATTTATCGCTGGCAGCTTCATATTCTGGCCTTTTTAGTATGTTCCTCCGGTATTTATTTATGATTAATATTTATTAATCTAATCGGATTTTATGTAGAAGTATGATTTTCTCTTTGATGAGGGCTGATGAGGGTCCTTTGCTTGTCAATTATTTTATTCATTAGGTCATTATTATAGGTATATATAAATTGTGATAATGATGTTAATGTTATTCTTATTTATATGTGTGATTGCTACTCTTTAAACATTTATTTTCAGCTCTTTTTGGCTTTTCCAAATATTGATTTAATATCACATTTATAATATAATAGATATATCTCTATAATTAGGTTTCTATATATTATCTATATTATATATCTCTATATTTCAAATAAAATTAATTAAATTCTTTAATAAACATGCACACTTACTTTTCAATCTAACCTCGTAAGATGGTTAGTATTAATTGTAAATTTAATAATTTTATAAACAGATAAAATAGGATATTACATCAATGGTAAGGAGTATAATTTTACAAACAAATTATCATACCTTTAATAAACATTCATATATATAGTGAGTTATTAATTTAATAACTTATTACCATTAAAATTATATATTTATTCATTTATTCTTATTTTAACCTAACATCCTATTTTTATTATATTTTTTTTTGGAATATGAATAGAATTTAGGTAACCATTAGTATTACTATATTAATAACATAAAGTTATTTAATTAGATAAATTACTTGTGATACTATTCATTTTACCTAATTTACTTTATTTTTAGAATTAAAATAATATTAAATTATTTAAAAATAATGAGAATCTAAATTTATTAATATAATTTTTACCTGGGTCCTAGAGTCAAAAATAGCCGTTTTGTAGCCGTTGGAGTCTCTGCTCTGTCTATTTAACATGCTAGGCCAAATCTGTTTTTTCAACTTGTCCTGACGATGAACCACACTAGTTGGTTCGAAATGCGTCAACAAAGGTCTTTTTCATGTGATTTACGCCGAAACTCTTCTTACAACTATGATGGATCACAGAAGCCTAAATTCTACAATTGATCATATTACTTGCAACAATATATATTAACATGTGTTCTCCATACACCGTTGTTTTGTCTCAGTTCCCATCATGGCCCCGTCATGCAATATTGTGTTGCGACAGTGAACAAATAATCTCGTGCTCATACAAAGTGAACGCTTCCATCATTGCATGCATAGTGAAAATTGTCATATGGTTAATATTATCTCCTCCCATCGTCATACCCCCCACCGCCTCCTCCCATACTGCTTGGCACCATTGTGGAGGTTTTTAACTACATCTTTAATATATAGTATATATATATATATATAATTTATATATATATAATATATATATATTATATATATATATATATATTATATATATATATAATAATATAAACTCCCATACTGCTTACTCCCATACCACTGTATGTTACTGTGTTGAATAATACATGTAATGCTTCCCATTAACGCAGGTTTGACAATCATAACTCCGCCTTTTCATTTCATATAACTCCGCTGGCCTCCATGTATAGCGTTGCCTCATTTGTGATTTGTTGTGATTTAAAACAAATCATACATTACTACCTCCCCTTCCATACTACTTTCCCATATATGCCCTCCCCCAAATATACCCCTGTTAAAACATATCAGAGTGCATTTTTTTACACATATTATCTCTAGAAGTACAATTTCTAACAGTATATTGGCAGTGGAGTACCTTTTTTTACATAGTACATACATTTAAAATGAATTCATTGATATCTATTGTTGGAGTTGTTCTCATAGGAAAAGAGAACTATCATGAATGGTCACAGAAGATAAAACACACTCAAATTTTCAATGAGTTGTGGAAAGGAATTTTTGTCAGAGAAGGAGATAATGAACCTGCAAAGCCCACCTCAGATAAGAAGATCACCATTTGGGAAAACAAGAAAAACAAGGCTTATGCCTTGATTGTACCATCTGTAAATGAAGAGGTGAGTGGCCATATTTCACCATTTTCAAATATTTTTAAATCATTACAGAAGTTGAAGGAACTCTATGACTCACACTCTGAACTTGAAGTTGTCCAATTGATGATTAAATTGTTTAGTCTTTAATTCAAAATTGACGATTCTCTTGCTTTAGCATCAGAAGTAAGATCTACTATGCATGATATCAAAACCACTAATGTTCAACTAGACATTCCTCTCATAGCTTTTTCCAAGGCACTATATCCCACTTATTCAAATTATCTTAAGTCATTGCAAGCAAGTGGAAACCTCAAGGATATTACTTTTGACTCCTTTATGAAGAAGTTTGTTGAGAGAGAGGAGGATTTTGGGAAGAAGACAACTCCTCAGTCTTCTAACGAAGTTACGTGTCTTGCACATTGAGAGAATAATCATGCTCAAGATTC
This sequence comes from Pinus taeda, assembly GCA_000404065.3. Taxonomy (NCBI): domain Eukaryota; kingdom Viridiplantae; phylum Streptophyta; class Pinopsida; order Pinales; family Pinaceae; genus Pinus; species Pinus taeda. Next base: position 80,626 of record APFE031071203.1, read on the forward strand.
TTCTAGAGGAAGAGGTGGTCGAAGAGGAAGATGGAGAATAAATTTCAGAGGCAAGGGGGCAGACACTCTCAAGGAGAAAAATCTGATCTTCATTGCATATGTTGCAATAGAGATGGATATAATGCATCTAAATGTAAGTTTCCTTGGGACAGAATTGAGAAGGAAATAAATCAAGCCGAAGGTAAAACCAATGACAAAGAAAAAGGTAAAGCACCTGAATCCGCTCACTATGTTGTGGCACATTTTAATACTGGAGTAACTGAAGACTTATTTAATGCCTCATTTGCTTCTTGGAAAAATGATTGGTTGCTTAATTCAAGAGGAACTTGTAGAAATTCTCACTGTAGATCACCTAGTAATGTAATGTACTAAAGAAAAACACTTGATCTACTTCTACAAACAATTTAACAAAAGCTTAATCGAACATGAGCAACACCAAGCATGAAAAAATATAACTGAGAATGAGAAGTAATCAACCATAACACAAAAGATATATCACTAGGGAAAGAACTAGCCTAAAACCCCAATTTTGTATTATCATACAAATGGAAATCTTGTTCAAGTTACAAAAAGAATTAGCTCTCAAGCTATCCTAATCTATCTGCACTCAAACAATACAGCTCACAGACTCAATAGACATAGAATATATCTTCTTTAAGCCCTCCAAGCCTCCTATTTCCTTGCGCATTTTTGATTGGGGTCCAATGATATCACATGTGTGAATTGGCCTCATCACACTCACTGTAACCTCTGGTCTAACTATGCAATCCATAAGGAATAATACTCCTTCTACATGTAAGAAATATTCACCAAGGAATATCCTAGCAACTGATAGTACAATGTCTCTCCATCTGATCTCAACGAGGCCTCTAACTAAACTGACATGCATGAGTTATCCGTGAGTGAATCCTCAGTTATCTGAATTACAGTAGTTACATGCATGCAAGCATTAACTAACTGAACTCTCATTAATTTAACAACTTGTTAAATTAATCTAACTGGACTTGAATAAGTTAAACTAAGTCAACTAATTACAACTCATCTTGATATGTTTAACTGAAGGTTAAATTCCTCAATCAAAGGAGAAATTGTTGCATGTCCTCACATAGACTTCAAGTTTGATTTTCCTCAACTAATTAACTCAAGATGAGTTAATTTATTAATTTCCAAACTGTTGTTGATATCAAATTCGAATTTTACTTCCTACGTTTAGTCTAGGGATTGACTAAAATAAGAATCCATCCTGAACTGCTAAAAATAGAAATTCTATTTTTAGCACTTCCATTTTTGATTCCCTATTGCCCAATCAATCATTGGTACCCAAACTGCGATTTTTAGCACTTCTACTTTTAGCATTTCTTGTTGCACACTTTTCAACACTCCCTCTCAACAAGAAAGGCTTCCTCTCGAACCTAATCATGTACCTTCGGAATGTTCTGCATGGAACACTTCTACCAAGTGTGGTTGCTCCAGCAACTCTTGAAACAAAAAAACTCCCACTGACCTCTCTGTTGGGCTAGAAACATACTCTGAAGTTGAAGCTCTACCTACTGCTAACAAGTGCTCCCTATCTGACCTCTGAGCTAATGTGTTGAAAATTCAACAAGATGATGGAGCTTAGTGAAAAGAAGTTTCCTTCACTAAGTGGGCTCGCAGGCTATTTTTGGCGCAAAGTCTATTTTTAGACTATGTCTATTTTTAGGCATATGGATCATGGTCTATGAGTTGCAGGATGCTATTTGTGGATGATTGGTCAAGTTGGTAAAAATAGATGGACCTCTATTTTTAGACATATGGGCAAAGTCTATTTTTAGACTTCCAGGCAAAAATAAGAACAGTCGAATATTATTAGCTCTTAATAATATTTGGATTATAAACATTATCTTATCCTCTTGGAGCACTTCAGTTCGAGCTACGGATGTGGCACATGCAACTGCCATAAGGAAATACGTGTTTCTTATGGGTTACTTGAGCTATTGCATGGAGGACTTCAATTAGGACTTCAATGATTGAGTTCTGTGGAGTTGAATCAGGAGTTGATGAAGTTGTGTTCAGTTTGACTTAGTTGAACTAGTTGTATTTAGTCTAACTGATCAATAGACTAAGTGATGAGTGGTGTGAATTAATTATTAATTAATTCACTAATTATTAACTCATAAAGCAACTGAAGAATACATCAGTTAACTCAGTGCATGGACAGTTCAGTGGAGACAAGTGTTAGAGGTGAGTGAAAGGGAAAGACAGCTGTCAGTTGTGACTATAGTTGTGCATGTGATTTGCACAATCAGTGGGATTGAGTTGCCAATGAGGATTGCGTAGTGTTACACAAAGGAAATACGAGTTTTTTTCAACCATTCTCATCTATTCCCATGCAGGATTGCGTAGTGGAGGTAGGCAAGCAGCAGAGGAGATTTGAACCTATGATTGATTCAGATCTGATCTAGTTTGTGTGTAACAGGTGGAGATAGTATTGAGTACTTGCAGGGAGTATTGTACTATGTATTGTTACATGTTCTCAATCAATATAATATACAGATAGTTGAGGGGTTTTCAGCTGTATGCTTGCCCCGATTACATACTGTGTTGATATGTGTGATTGATGCTTCAATGTGCGCATGCTTAATGTTTCTTAATACTGCAAATTGATGATCAATGTAGAGGAGGTTATGTATTATGCATGTATTCCGCAATTAGTGTATAATCGGGATAATCTCTGTGAATAAGTGCCATATTATTCAAAATTTCTACATGCTATCAGAGCTGGTTGATTTGTAGAAGAGATTTCTACAGGATATCAAAGCGAGGATTGATCATCACATCTATTATTCAGAAAGTGACTACATTTTATTTCTTCAGGCAGAGTCTGTAATCGAGCCAGGTAGCCTCTGGATTCATCCTTCTTTTGGAAGGTGAGATATCTAGTGAATGCCCATATAGTCGATCTCTGTACAAGAAATACTTCATTCTCACGAATTTTAGATCGGAAGCGGTTGAGTTTTGAGCTGGTGGAATTCGAATTTGCAGCAGTGTTTTCTTGGTGTCAAAGTTGAAATGTCTTTCAACGAATTGCGATTGGAGTATGCCCTTGAGGGCAGCTTGAACTATATTGCATGGAAGGACAGGATGGAGGCGATATTGGATGATAATGGGTTGAAGGAGTTCATAGAAGCGGATGTCCCAAAACCTATTGATGCTGCTCAAGTCGGGGATTGGCAAAAGAAGACCGCAAAGTGTCAAAGGATTCTATTGGAGGGCGTGAGGGATCACATTGTGTCCAACCTCCATGGAAAGGCTTCTCCATATTTGATGTGGAAAGCATTGACAGATATATTCCAAAGAAAGAGCGACCAGAGGAAGCTGGATCTCAAGGATAAAATCAGAAACATTAAGTGTGAGAATGGAGACAGTATGCCCAGGTATCTAACGAAGTTCACCCAATGTCGGGATGAGCTGGGAAGTGTGAGGGTGACTGTCGATGATGAGGAATTGGTGAGCTTGGCTCTACTTGGTCTTCCGAAGAGTTGGCATTCCTACCAGGACTCTGTCAATGGTCGGGAGAAATTGCCAGGATGGGAGAGACTTTGGTCGGATCTTTTGCAAGAGGAGATCAGACGGAGCACCAGAGACGGTTCTTCATCTATACATGATGAGGAGAACTATGGCTTAGCGAGTAAGGTGAAGAAGGGGAAGGAGAAGGTTTCTCTTTCCAAATCTAGTTCTTCCAATGATGGGAAGAAGGTTCACAAATCGAAAGTGCGATGCTTTCGTTGTCATGAGGTGGGCCATTATGCCTCAAATTGTCCACGGAGGAAGTCCAAGAAGGTATCTGGGGAAGGATCTAAAGGTGAGGGAATTGCTTCACAGTTTGAGTTGGATTTCACACTCTTTGCATGCATGGTTTCATCCATGATAGGAAGTGGTTGGTTTCTTGATAGTGGGGCTTCTTTCCACATGACCGGTGACAAAAGTTAGTTCAGTACTTTGGAGGAGAAAGATCTCCAAATACTCATGGTGATGGGTAATGATGAGAAGTACAGTGTCTCAAGTGTAGGCATAGTTATTTTTCAGAGGGAGCATGGACCTCGCATTACCTTGACCGATGTCAAGTATGTACTAGGACTGAAGAGAAACTTGGTGTCGATCGTGATGCTAGAAGACAGAGGCTATGATGTAGTCTTCAGTAAGGGAAAGGTTTTCCTTAGACACATCATCACTAGAAAGGTGAAGTAGATAGGTTCACGGGTCAAGAACCTATATGCTCTTGAGGTTAAAGATGCATGCAAAGCCTTGAGAAGCAAGGCAACTGATGGATACTTGGTGGTTGAGAGGGAGGGTATATTACCTCTCAACATGCAGAGCCAGAAGAAGTCTCAGACGATTGTGGAGGAGCCATGATTGGTGCAGCAGCTTCAGAAGGTTGTGGAGCAGCTACAACAAGGGAAGCTGAGTGGAGATCGAGTAGAGACATCTACTCATGTAGAGACCTCCAGTAGGGGGAAAATTCGAGCCAGGTGGGCTAAGGGATCACATGCATCCATACCTCCAGGTAGGAGGTGGGGCGATATAGGGTGATTGTCCCGAGGAGGAGGGGTAGGATCTTTGAGGTACCCAACCTCTTAGATGAGACCTTGCTACAGGAGCCCCGATGTGGAGTAGCAGGAACTGACGGATTGGGTAGAGACAGATGCGGATGGAGTGGTAAAGACATCGACGGTGCAGGGAATCCCAGGACAACACACAGCTAGCAGGCTGCAGCAATGCGAGAGGCACAAGTGTTTTGCACAGTGCTAGGTGGCACAGAGAGGTGTGCAATAGTGCAAGATGCATGGAGATGTTGTAGTAGCACATATGTCAGAGAGGGAGCACTTGTCAGCAACAGGTAGAGCTTCAGCATCAGAGTATGTTCCTAGCCCAACAGAGTGGTCAATTGGGAGTGTTTTTTGTTCCAAGTGTTGTTAGAGCAAGTGGACCGGGTAGATGTGTTGCATGCAAAACATTCCAAAGTTAGAGGATAGGGGTTGCAGATAATCCATATCTTGTTGAGAAGGAGTGTTGAAAATGCAACAAGATGATGTAGCTTAGTGAAAAGAAGTCGCCTTCACTAAGTGGGCCCGCAGGCTATTTTTGGCGCAAAGTCTATTTTTAGACATATGGTCATGGTCTATGAGTTGCAGGATGCTATTTGTGGATGATTGGTCAAGTTGGTAAAAATATATGGACCTCTATTTTTAGACATATGGGCGGAGTCTATTTTTAGACTGCCAGGCTAAAAATAGAACAGTCGAATATTATTAGCTCTTAATAATATTTGGACTATAAAAATTATATTATCCTCTTGGAGCACTTCAGTTCGAGCTACGGATGTGGCACATGTAGTTGCCAGAAGGAAATACGTGTTTCTTATGGGTTACTTGAGCTATTGCATGGAGGAATTCAGTTAGGACTTCAGTGATTGTGTTATGTAGAGTTGAATGAGGAGTTGATGGAGTTGTGTTCAGTTTGACTTAGTTGAACTAATTGTATTTAGTCTAACTGATCAATAGACTAAGTGATGAGTGGTGTGAATTAATTATTAATTAATTCACTAATTATTAACTCATAAAGCAACTGAAGAATACATCAGTTAACTCAGTGCATGGACAGTTCAACGGAGACAAGTGTTAGAGATGAGTGAAAGGGCAAGACAGCTGTCAGTTGTGACTATAGTTGTGCATGAGATTTGCACAATCAAGGATTGAGTATTGCCAATGAGGATTGTGTAGTATCACACTAGAGTTTGCTGACAGGTGTGGGATTGGTACAAACGAAGGGAATACGAGTTTGGAAGATCATTCTCATCTATTCTCATGCAGGATTGCGCAGTGGAGGCAGGCAAGCAGCGGGGGAGATTTGAACCTATGATTGATTCAGATCTGAGCTAGTTTGTGTGTAACAGGTGGAGATAGTACTGAGTACTTGTGAGGAGTATTGTACTATGTATTGTTACATGTTCTCAATCAATATAATATAAAGATAGATGGGGGTTTTCAGCGGTATGCTTTCCCCGAGTACATATTGTGTTGATATGTGTCATTGATGCTTCAATGTGCGCATGCATTTGTTTCTTAATTCCACAAAATTGATGATCAACGTAGAGGAGGTTATGTATTATGCATGATTACACAATTAGTGTATAATCAGGATAATCTCTGTGAATAAGTGTTATATTATTCAAAATTTCTACATTGACAAGTGTGAAACAGGTCTTCCATTGGGGAGGAAGACAACAGAAGTCCTCTGAAACATTGAAGGAAAAAATTATCAAATTAGCACCGTGCTAGTCTTAGCCTTATCCGATCTCCAATAGCCATTTGATATCGAAATTGATGCCAGTGGTTATGCCATGGGAGCTGTACTGATGCAGCAAAAGAAGCCAATTTGTTACCATTCTAAGAAGTTTTCTCAAGCTGTGATAAACTATCCCACCTATGACAAGGAGCTTTATGCCTTGGTGCAGAGAGTGAAAAAGTGGAAACACTACCTGATCGGCAAGGAGACCATCATCCATACAGATCATCAGCCCTTGCAGTACCTTCAGTCACAAACCAAGTTGCATCAAACTCATCATTTCAAGTGGATGGGCTTTCTTAAACAGTTTCATCTAGTAATAAAGTATAAGAAGGTCACTAGTAATAAAGTGGCTAATATGTTATCTCGCCCTCCTATTTCTGCTTCTATTGTTTTGCATATTGCTTCGTTGTCTTTTGAAAGTTATGCTGAAAAATATGCTAACGATGATGACTTTAAGTGGGTTTATGAAAAACTAACCCATGGTTCATAGGTGGACAACTATCTCTTGCAGGGGAAATTTTTGTATCACCTTGGTAAATTGTGTATTGCCACAAGAGAAAGAGTGCATGTAGTTCGAGAGGCCTACACCTCTATTGTGTCTAGACACTTTGGTGTCGAAAAGACTTGATGTAATGTACAAAGATTTTGTTTTTGGCCTCATCTGAAAAACATTGTGACTCGCTACGTAAAGGGTTGTGTTATGTGTTCTATTTTAAAGCCCTCTAATAGAAAACTTGGGCTCTACTCACCACTCCCTATTCCGAGTTGTCCATGGGAAAGTGTGTCAATGGACTTTGTAGGAGGTTTACCTTTGTCTAAGAAGGGTCACGACTATTTGTATGTCGTTGTTGACCGTTTTAGCAAAATGTGTATTCTTATGTCTTGTAAAAAGTAGATTACTACAGAGCAGACTGCTTCTCTTTTCTTTCAGTATGTTTGGGTCCACTTTGGATTACCCACATCAATTGTTTCGAATCGAGACTCTTGCTTCCTTAGGGAGTTCTGGACCAGCTTATGGAGGATGATGGAAACCAAACTAAAAAGAAGCACGGTATTTCACCCACAAGCTGACGGGCAGAGAGAGGTTGTTAACCATATCGTGGTACATTTATTATGAGGCTATTGTGAGAAACAGCCCAAGTTGTGGGATGAACATCTCCCCTATATACAACATTCCTATAACCAAGCAGTGCATTCATCGACACAATATTCACCATTCAAGACATGCTTTAGTTACCTACCAAAGGACACTTTAGACATGGTCTTTGGAAGGGAAGATGGCTCCAGTGAACGTAATGATAAAGACAAAGCTCAGTAGTTCATTCAGTGAATCCAAATGATTCACCAAGCAGTGCAAGAGTAGTTGGAAAATAGTCAAGCCCGTTACAAGGCTTAGCATGATAAACACCGATTTGACCATCAATTCCAAGTAGGAGACAAGGTGTGGTTCAACATCAGAAAATACAGGATGAAGGGAGAAGGAAAGAAGTTTCGGCCAATCTGGTATGGACCATTCACCATATTGGAGAAGATTGTGAACAATTCCTTTCATCTTGACTTGTCGATATATATGTAGATGTACTCAGTAGTGAATGTGGAGAACCTGAAGCTGTATGAACCACCTTTGATCATAGACACTGATGAGGTGGGAATAGTTCCTACCATTGAGTTTCCTCGATGAGTTTCCCGAATACATCATCCTCGATAGAAGAACCAGGACTTCATGGCGAGGATATGTAGAATACCTTTGAGTTGGATTCAAGTGAATGTATCTTAGCAAGGCCAGATGGCTGGAGAAAGAGAAAGTGAGGGCACAGTTACCTCACTTGCCAATTGACTAATGAAAAGATTTTGGCGGTCCAAAATCTCCTCAATGGGGAGGATTGATCCAGGTGGATCTTCAGATACAATGGCATGGAAAAACTAAGAAATCATAGTGATTGGAATGAAGTCAACCCAGGACTAGAGCATATATTTCGTCTTTCTGATTCCAACCATGGAAACGGTACTTCAATCCGAGTCTAGATGATGAAGTTATTGCAAAAAGAAGGGTTCTTCAATCCTTAAGAAAATGAGGAATTTCCTTTGAAAAAGGAGTCCTAAGCCTTAAAGCCAAATCGCAATCGGAGTTCACATGAGGGTGGACTTAAGATTTGGGCCATGGAACCCCCGATCACCTATCTCTGATTAGATCGGATCGGTAGATCAGAGGCAATCGCAATCAGCTGTCATATCTAGATATTATAATACATAACATCAGAATATATATATATATATATATATATATAGTAGATATATATATATATATAATAATATACATACATAATATATATATTATATAATATAGTATATAATATATAATATATATTATATTATATATATATAATATATATAATAAATAAATGATAGATATATGGATATTGGTGAGCAGATAGTGCGATCGGCGATTAGCCGGATCGGTGGAACCCTTATCAGTCACTCGGGGCGACACATGTGGGGGATGCTGACGTGATTGGTCGACGCCGATATTGGAAATCGGTCATTCCCGAGGACCAGGACAAGGACACAACGAAATGTTGATTCGCGACCTCAGTGTGGACTCGATATAGATTATATGCCCGCTTTAATAATATTTGAAATCTAGGTGAATGGTTTTTAGCAGATTTCTTAGTGTTCTCGAGATTTTGGAATTTTTATCGTTTTAAATGATAAGAGGCCATTTTCAGGGATGGTTGTGCCTACCGATATTTCCACTCTACCAACCTCCATAGTTAACCAGGCAAGCACCATTTTAAATGGGATTTTGTCCGATAATCCTTTATAAAAGAGGATCAATGGAAGAGCATGAGAGGAGGCATTTTGATGGTTGTAGCACACTATTTTGTAGAGGCTGGGAGAATCTATTGATTTGTTTTTGAACAATTACATGATTCCATCCCCTTCTATTGCTACGGGAAGCTTTGGTGCTGCATACCATTCCATCTTAGGCATTCATTTCATAGCCATCGGGAAGATTGGAGGTATAAGCCTGTTTATGGACAGATTGATAAATGTAATTCTATTTATTCGTGCCATTTAATAAGAAAGGCCTCCCCATTATTGAGTTGGGCCGAGAGACGTAGTCCAAATTAGACAAACGCCATTATCAAGCCTTGGTGTTCTCTTTTGTGCCTTTTATGTGTTTTATTCTTCTTTTCATATGTGCACATTTATGTGTTAAGCTGCAATTTTATATGCAATTCTTTTCTATACATCTATAAGTGAAAACATCCTGGATCACAACCACTAGTCAACAAAAAGATCCTATGACAAAAGAAACCACAGATCAATATGAACTTCCCAACTTGATTAAGATTCAAACATCGTTCAACATTGAGAATGAACTAGCAAAATTAAAAATCCCTATTCGTCTAATAGAGTTAATAAGTAAAAAAATGTACATACCCCAAGTAATGGAAGATTTAAACATAGGGGAAAATAATGACTCTGTAAATTTGAATGATAAGCAGCCTAAACTCTTATTTGGACTGGAAGTTGAAGGAAAACCACAACAAGGGGGTGTTCCTCCATTTTATGTTAGCCTGAATATTCATGACAAAATTATCCATAATGTTATGCTAGATTCAGGTGCCTCCCATAATTTAATGCCTAAAGATGTTATGGAGAAATTAGGACTTGACATTACTAGGCCTTATAAAGACTTTTATTCCTTTGATTCCAGTAAATATAGATGCCTAGGTCTTATCAAAGACCTGTGCATTACTTTAGCTCAAATCCCTGCTAAAAATCGAGTAATGGACATAGTGGTTGCAGATATTCCCCCTAACTATGGCATGTTGTTGTCACGCTCATGGGGAACAAAATTACAAGGTACCCTATAGATGGATATGACCTTTGCTACCATACCAGTCTTTGGGCAGCAAAGAAGACTATATAGGAAATATTGATGAAATTCATGGTGAATGGGCAAGACAAGCCTCACAACTATCCACTTTATTTTGTTCATTCAGATTTATAATGATGGGGATATCAACACTCAAGTAATCAATGCTGAAACTGAAAATTTTAAAACATACCCAACCCAATCACAAATAACAGGACTAAATACTCCTCCTGAACCTCTTTGGAACATGAGTTTTGATGGCTCTTGCAGCGAAGGTGGTGTTGGAGAAGGAATTTGGGTGGTTAATACAAGAAATAATCATGCTGAGGGGTCATTTTGACAGGCTTAATTTTCAATGTACTAATAACATTGCAGAGTATGAAGCCCTTATTTTAATATTGCAGTTGTTAAAAAGGTTAGGTGCTAAAAGAATCTCCATTCAGGGGGATGCTGAATTAATTATCAAAAAAATTAAAGGAGAATATTCAGCCAAATATCCTAGGATGAGAGCATACGGAAATGTTGTGATTGACTTCCTAGAGATTTTTATTGGATATGACCTTTTTGCAATTCCTAGAAAAAAACATCATTCCAAACAATCTAGCTTTTTTAGCTAGTGCATCTCTTTGGAGGAGCAAGTGGCTGTGGTTGTAACGCTTCACTATGGGGGCTAGCAGGTTTACATGGATGTATTGTATGATTGGGACTTACACTTCTTTATATAATAATAGCCAACACATTTTCATGCATATGTTGTTATTGTAGTTGGACTGCTCCATTTTCTTAGCAATATATGTTGTTTAACTTACATATTTGTGTATGAACTACTTCGTATGCAAGTATATGAATCTTGTTGCAGATGTGTTGTTGGTTTAACCATCACTTTGGATTGTCGACTAATCTACTTTCCATCTTGTGATGCATCTTCTCTCATGTTTTCCCTTCTTAGCTGAGTACTACTACAGGTTGAGAAGGGGCGCATTCATCTCACCCCCCATGTGTTAGAAACCCTCATTCACCTTCCTTGCCTCACTGCAGTGGTCACACCCTTGCTACTGACAAAGTTATCTTACTTGACTCTGTGTAACATCGCAGTCAAGGAATTACCTTACGACCCATTGCTAGGACTCCTACACCAAATGGTCTGAGTTCTAATTGGGGCTTCTTACTAGGGAGATCCCCTTGATATGTTGGCAGGTCCAGCACCATCAAAATTTTGGCACTAGAAGGAGGGCCAGATAACAAGCTGAGTCCTCACATCTAGTTTGAATCTCTACACATCTATCATGACTAACTACCAAGTTTCTCTTCCAGAATGTATGTCTTATGGAAACAATTTCATCATCTCGAAAAAGCTCTCGAATAACTTGTCTCATAAAACATTTGATGGTCGAGGCTACATAGCCTTGGTAAGGCATGCGATTGTCGTTGTAGGATCATGCGAAAGACATGGATTGTTTGAAGAATACATGAGCTGCGCGTTGTTTATCTACACGCTTCGAGGTCACCCAATGCACTGGTGTGCCAAATTTCACAAAAAATCCATTCATTAGCTTGCTCATCTGGTCGTAGAGATAGACTGTGCTTTCAATCACTTCAACTATCAAGCATTCGACAAAGAAATTATGAAATTATGAAAATCACTCAATGAATCTGTTGAACAATTTTACACACGCTTTTGTAATCTTGCATGTTGATTCCCATAAGATGATATTTATTGGGAATTTCTTGATGGAAGATTTGAGTATCTTATTCACATATGTGAACCCCGCTCAACACACTTTGGTGATGGAGCTGCACAATCACAGCCAGGCACAGTGTTGTCACAAGTGATTGTCCAACTTCGCCTCATCAAACATCTCCACCACTGTGGAGTGATGTGGGAGATTATGCACACACCTCTGTTGAATTGTCACATCCTCCCAACCCACCTACTCTTGGGATTTGCACAGATTTGGCTTGCAAGCCTATTGGTTTTCACTTGGACTCTTTCCCTCGACCTCCATCCTCACGTTTTGTTGATCCTCAAGATTGTACTGTCTTGTGTTCTTCCAATCCAGACTCCTCACCTGCTGTGAACGAGGATCAAGCTATCAATGGAGTTAGTGTTATGCAGCCAACCTGCACCATCATTCATGATGAGTGTGTGCGAGAATCTAAAGAAGAGCCCACGATGAAGGGTGACTCCCTATCGACCGCATGTCATCCGCTTCATCGTGACATCCCTTTTGATTCTACCACTACTGACTTTCCCTGTGAAAACTCATTTCAGTATGATTCTACTTCTGATCATTCAGAGGACACCTCAGATGTCAGTCTGTCATTATTGTGTGGAGAGGACACATCTTCCTTGGAAAATCTGTTCAATCTATCATTTATTTTTCTTGAAAACATGGAGGGTGAACACGTTTTCTTCTCATCTACCCCTCTACATGATTCATCAAATCATGAGGATGCCTGCAAACATCCTAAATTTTATGATCATTGATTGTCATGATCTATTCACTTCCTCATCTGATCATGATGTTGATTCAACCATTATTAATCTATCCAAGACGCTGGTCCATGGTGATCTACTTTTCAATGAGTTCAAAACCCCCCAGATTATCGAGGCACTTCAGCCTAAGATGATGGTTTTGTCAGGCCCTTGTTGTCCTGAGGTTGGTTTCAGTTTTTGTCGAGAAATTTTTGAAACACTCAAGGCTCCTCATCACTCTCTACTTTGCATTGAAGATCAACCAAACACCCAGATTTCACTTCCTCCACTCAAACTACATTATCCCATCACTCATGCATTGGAGGAATCTTACACAGCAAGCACACATGCACACCACAAGTGGTCTACCTTTATCACATTTGCTTGCATTTCACAACCAAGAGAATGCATACACCCAACATCCGCACGTAGCATAGCACAACATCATGGCAGCACCACAGAATACATGTCATGCACTATCACTCATCTTTATTCTATGCTTACTTGTAAGCTTAGAGTGTGTTTTTCTTCACTGTTACATCTTTCTTGTGTGCTGGTTCACACAGTTGTCTTGTTCGCGAACCTTGCCTTCACCAACATGGATCAACCAATGCATCGATGGCTGCATTGGAAGTATCACTTCACGTGAGATGACCCATGCACTTTTAGCTTAGGAGTAGGAGTAGTGTCTGCTTTTGAGTTGTTTGCTTGCATGCTTGTTTGCTTACTTGCTTTGTTTGTTCGTTTGTCTTCTTTCTTATTTTCTTACTTGTTTTTCTTTCACTTTTCCTTCTTCTCTTACTTTTCTTTGTTGTTTGTTAGTTCGCTTTGTTTTTTTTTGTAGGATAGTTTCACATGAAACCGTGTATGACTCTTGAAGCAAGTTGGGTAAAGTACAAGAGGTCGTGTTCTACTATCACTACTTTGCTATATGTCATCCTCCCTCTGTATGAGGAACTTGTTACTTTCAACCCATGATATGTCAATGGAAAATATGCACTGTTTGAAGTGAACCTTTGCGAAAACACAATTCTTGCTTGCTAACTAGTGTCACCTACTCTAGTCGGTTGTTTTTGGCTTAACGCTTGTCAGCTCAATCAAGTAAAGCAAGGTGAGGGGGAAAACATTAATAGGCATGTCAAAGGTATAATAAACTACTTCTATGTATGAAAAACCTCTTCTGCTCTCAATAAGTAAAGATCCCTCTTCCGCCTTTGAAATGAATAAGTGTTATGCACAGTTACAAAGATGAAAATGAAAAAAATTAAAATAAAAAAAATAAAAAAATGAAAATGAATAAGGCGAAAGAAGAGAAAGGCTTCCTATGTAGAGAGGTGATGCAAGTAACTTCACCAGGGTACTAACCAGGCTCACTGGCATCAAAGCCATGCTTGTTTTCCTATGTGACTCCATCGGGGTATTCTCTAGGCCTGTTGGCAGTGGAGAAACACCAGAGATGAAACCAAGACTCTGACGACTATACTGCTTGTGTATCAATATACCCCTCAGCCCCAATCGAAACAATTGTGTTGAATTGGCTTGGAATGTGTGTCAATTGACAAAGATTTTGGCAAATGCTACATCTTACAATCAAGCTAGTGTGAAATCAAGAGGATCTGAGAACTGGGCAATACTTGTAAAGGTTTTAGACTTGCTTTTCATGAACAAGGTCCATTCAGAGAGTTGGAGTTCTACCAGTGTGTAGCCAAGTGTTGTAGCAGCTACAACCACCCTCCAAAATTTTTCTTTAGCCTTGTTTTGGAGCCTCCCTTCCAACCTTCACAACAACTTGTTTTGCTTCATCAAGTTCACAATCTTCATTGTTTTGCTTGCACAAAGGCAGTTTATCGATCACAGCTCGAAGCATTACCCTCACAAGATGTTCACTCAGACTTGGTCCAACTGCAGGTTGAGTAGCTTCCCCAAGAAAATTGTACATTTCTAGAGGGAAACCAGCCTTCCCTCTAGAAATTGTGCAATACTGTCTGGTAGTCTGCTGGGCTCCAATATTGTGCAATTTTTCCAGTCAAAACTCCCAGTAGGAATTGCGTAATTTTCCCCAGCAGGGATGCTCAGCCCAAAATTTGTGCAAATATGGGCAGTAGTCAGTTCCACTACCCAAAAAGTGCAAATCTCCTGGCCAGTCAACCCAACTCCCAGCCAGAAATGCACATTTTCTCCCAGCAGTCGAGCAGTCTCTTGTATCTGCAGCTGAGTTGACCAGTTCCCTTCGGGACTGAGCAAAACTGACTTGCAAGCATGGGTTGCTTCTCCCAAGGTAGCATGCAAGGGCATCCCTTGTTTTAAGGATCTTTTCTAGTAATTGGAGGTTACATGAAATGATCATTCCAAAAACCTCCCACCAAGTATCGCTTTCCCTAGATTTGTGGCATGTACGTCACAACCTCGATGTTATTAAAACTCATCAATCAGATGCTACATAGCTCATTCCTCACATCAACGTTGCAGCTTTGACATCCCACATCACATCTAGGAGCTATCGGCACATTTAGCTAAGTTCTTTTGGGGTAAGCTCGCTTCCCATGCCTTGTGTTGCATCTCTGTCGATTTTTGTGTTTTCGCTTGTGTGAGCATTTTTTGCTTGATTTTGGTGAGCGCTTGCTGTCGCTTACATGTATATTAGCTTGTCCTAGAATTGTTTTAGTTTTCGTTGCTATCACACTGTTGTCACATGCATGAAACGTTTTTTCACGAACGGTCACCGATTCGGCAACTCGCCTCACCCACATGCATCTTGTTCCATTTTATGAATCGTTCATTCGTCGTTTTCATGCATGATCATTTACTTATGCTTAAACTTAGTGTCACCATGCATTCACACTCACATTCACTTTCAGTTTCCCTTCGGCGAGTCTGGGCATCCTTGGTTCGGACACTGCAGCCTCACTAAGACACAATTGTGAAATCCTGAGACAGAAGGCTTTGTCTTTCTCTTAGGAAATGTGCATTTCTTCCTAGCAGCTATTCCCTATGCCTGATTTTCCCAATCCCGAGGGACAGTAACTGCTGGCCCAGAAAATTGCTTAATGCAGTCACTGAGCCTGCAGTCATTGCCACCTAAAATTGCACATTACGAAATTCCAATAGTCAGCAGTTAGGCTGGACTGTGCATTGTGTAGTTCTAGTAGTTAGTCAGTCTCCCAGCAGCTGAGACTGTGCCTTACACAATCTTGGCAGTCATTTTCCCGAAATCCCAGCTGAAATTGCTCAACCTTCATGACCAGTCACATAGGTATGTTCTAAGTCAGTTCTCAAGTTCATTTTGGTTTTCGACTAATAGATTGCTTTCCATGAGTGTTTCCATGTCTCCAGGTATTGCAGGTGTTCATCTACCTCTCAACGGTATAGGTACAATGGTTTCTAGGAGAGTAGAGACAAAGACATCATTCAGAGCACACTTGGGGATGTAGTCAATCAAGTGCCTATGAGCTTTCCTACTCACGGAGATATCAAGTTGTTCGTAGACAAGGACATTAAGATATGACAGAAGAAACATCACAACAAGCATCATCTTGAACTACAGCTGATGACAACATACCGAATGCAATGAATAGAAGAGTAAGGTTGTTGACAACATAAAGGCGGAACAAAGTTGCAAGCTCAAGCAGATCCACTAATAATGAAAGCAACTTTGGAGACTCAAGCTATGAGGTGACGGCGCGATATGAAGATCACGTGAAGATAGGGAACGAAAGAAAGAAGGAGTTGCATGTGATGAAACAACAACTCAAGAAGAACATGAAGTTGCACAGACAGACAAATGAGTTGCAGCAAGAACATGAACAATAGTGGGCACAACATGCACTCACAGATGAAACTGCACCCGTACAAGTTAAAGATCCATCCTAGTAGCTGACATCGAGTAGACTTGGTGAGCAGTGTTGTTGATCACATGTAAGGGATTCAAAAAAATGCATGTCATTGTGCACAGCATGCAATCCAACCCATTCAACACACCCACCAAGGTGAAGAGAAGAGGCAAGTCCAACTAGAGTTGAACATGTACTTCGGCAAGTTGATGTGCATGACCACCAGCACACACTTGAAGATCATCATGGACACTATGCATCAATGTGTTACCGGTTCAGCCGCACCCAAGAAGACCATGCACATGTTCGCAGACAAGTTGGATGAAGGAACTGAACCAATGCACTAGATACAACAGAGGCAAGAGTTCACTTCAACAAGATGTTACCATGGGGTGCATACACCATCACGGATGACCAAGCTTGGCATCAACTTGTCACCTTCACCATCACAAGCATGTCAAAGAGTTGGTCTCATCACAATGGACCGAGTGTTAATGATGTCTTTAATGGCTTGCTCAAGCCATTTTGTCTCACATGAGTACATGTCCATTGTAATGTTGAGTCATGTCAAGTGTAAGTCAAGTGTCAATAATTAGATGTAATAGTCATAGAGTAGGTGAAGAGTCATGAGGGTAGTTGAATTGTCACAAAGGGGAATGTCAAGGGTCACCCCACCCTTTGCTATATATAGTCCCTCATAACTAATTGTAAGGGCTTTTGGTCAGCCAAGCTTATGATAAAACTATCTTGAAGAAAGCTTGGATAGCATTGTAACACACCTTGGCTTCTCCACTGCACGAAGCTAGTGCATCTCTTTGGAGCACCAGGCGGATGTGGATGTAATGCTTCACTATTGGGGCTAGTAGGTTTACATGGATGTATTGTATGATTGGGACTTACACTTATTTATATAATAAGAGCTAGCACATTTTCATGCATATGTTGTTATTGTAGTTGGACTGCTCCAGTTGCATAGCAATGTATGTTGTTTATATTGTTGAAAATAACAACAAGAAATGATAAAGATAGAATCTAGAAATTCCAATTTAATTTATCCTTGAATTAAGTTGTGAATTAAAATCGAATTTAGTCTTAACAGCTACTTGGAAATAATTAATTAAGTTATTTTTACTTAATTAGTTGGAGAAATTCAAGTTAGAAGTATTTCTGAAGTCATGCAAGAGTTATCCCTTAAACCAAGGAGATAAGCCTTAAATTAAGGAGATAAGATTGAGTTATATTTGAGTTGTAATTAGTTAACTTAGTTTATTGAGTTAAGTCCAGTTAAATTAGTTCCAAACTATTTGAGGAACTAATAGAGAGTTAACATTCATTTGATGCATGCATGCACTCAACTAGTGTACTCTAGTTAATTGAAGATTCCCTCATCAAAAACTCATGCATGTCTATTCTGAGAAAGACCCAGTTGATATTAAAGACAAGGACAATGTACTATATGTTGCATGCGTTTTCTTATAAAGAAAACTCATGCATGTTGAAGGAATATTTCCTTGAGAATTGCACAATTCTGACAGTGTGTGAGATCAGTGTTCCACTTGATGAGGTGAGAATCATCCACTAGGAACAACACAAGGAAATAGGAGCTTGGAGGGCAAAGAGGAAGGCTTGTGAGAAGCTAGGATTGCCTGTGAGCATCTGTGAGATTGTATTGAGAGCTGGCTAGCTGTGAGAGCTAAGGCTTTGTATAATTTCTATGTATTTCCACCTTGTATGATAATACAGATAGTTGGGTTTTTAGCTGAGGGTTTCCCCGAAGTATTTTCATGTATATTGTGCATTGATTCTTCTTCTTCTGGTTATATTGTTTAGCTCTTTCTTTAAGCTTCCGCAAATTGATAGTAGAAGTAGGTTATAGTATTTTGCTTTGATTCATATTTCATTATCGGGTTAATCTACAATAAATGTTCCACATGGTATTAGAGGCAAGTTTGTAGAAAATTTGCAGAATTTCTACATGGTATCAGAGCCAAGTTTATCAAAGTTGTGAACATATACTGAGAAGAGAATTTGAAGTTTGAAGTTCAGGGTTGCAGGTGCCAATCGAATTCTTATCATACTTCAAGGTTGGGCAATGGCATTCTATGGCTTGAGACTCAAGTATGCCTTGGAAGGCAACTCAAATTACATAGCATGGAAAGATAGAATGGAGGTTGTATTAGAAGACAATGGCTTGAAGCATTTCATTGATCAAGAAATCCAAAATCTAGCTTCAACTAATGCACAAGAGTTGGGTGAGTGGAAGAAGTGTGTGGCGAAAGCGAGATAGATCATCCTTAAGGGAGTTCGAGACCATATCGTCTTGAGTCTCCATGGGAAGGATACTCCATTTTCAATGTGGAAGACATTGAAGGACCTCTACCAGAATAGTAGTGACTAGAGGAAATTGGTGCTCAAGGATAATCTTTGAAGAATCAAGATGGAGAAGGGTGATACTATTTCCACATATATGAACAAGCTCACCACATATATGAATAACTACTGCCGATGATGATATGGTGAGCTTCACTCTCCTTAGCATTCCAAAGAGTTGGAATATCTACTAGGACTCTGTGAATGGAAGGGAGAAAATACCAGATTGGGAACGACTGTTGTCAGATCTCATGCAGGAGGAGATCAGGAGGAGCACACGAGATGGTTCTTCATCCAAGGATGATGATGAAGAAAATATGGCCTTAGAAAGTAAGGCATGGAAAGGGAAGGGGAAGGCTTCCCATTCCAAATCGAATTCTTCTCATGGAGGGAAGAAGGGTGACAAATCTAAAGTGAGATGCTTTAATTTTCACGAGATGGGACATTATGCAACTAATTGCCCATCGAAGAATTCCAAGAAGGGATCCTTGGAAGGATCGGAAGGTGAGGCATTAGCGTCTCAGTTCGAAATGGACTTTACCCTTGTCACATGCATGGTGTTATCAATAATGGGTTGTTTTTGGTATCTTGACAGTGGAGCCTCATTCCACATGACCGTGATAAAAGTTTACTCAGTAACTTGGAGAAGAAAGACCTCAAGATGCGCATAGAGATGGGTGACAATGAAAGGTATAGTGTTTTAGGAGTGGGTACAATTGCTTTTCAGAGGGAGCATGGAGATCCTATCACCTTGACAGCTGTGAAGTATGTGCCTAGACTGAAGAAGAATCTTTTTTTAGTCGTGGTATTGGAAGACTGTGGCTATGATGTGTTTTTTAGTAATGGAAAGGTTTTCCTTAGACACACCACCACGAGACAGGTGAAATAGATCGGTTCACGAGTTAAGAACATGTATTCTATTAAGTTTCAAGATGCATGCAAAGCCTTGAGGAGCAAGGCAAATGTTAGAGACTTGGTGGTTGAGAGGGAGAGTAGATTACCTCTCAACATGCAGCCTTAGAAGAAGTCTCAGACAATTGTGGAGGAGCCACAATTGGAGAAGTAGAGAGGAGACTGAGTGAAGAGATCCACTCATGCAGATACCTCCATTAGGGTGGAATTTCCATCCAAGTGAGCAGGGGGATCACATGTAGTCATACCTCCAGGTGTGAGTTGGGGCAATGTGAAGTGATAGTCCCATGAAGGCTAAAATTGGGCAGGGTCCATTGAGAGGTTTTATCTCATGGATTAAGCCCAAAGTACATAGTAGCGAGAGGAATTAGTGAGATTGATGCAGTCAGAGATCAAAGTGACAGAGGCTAGAGTAGTCAGATACTGAAGAGCGCAGAGAAGGATTGACAACAGTTCAGAAAGGCAGAATCAGTAGAAGCACAAAGTTTTCAATTGACAGAGGCAATATCAGTCAGAGACTTTCATGACAGATGCATCATACTGATTCAGGTTGGATGCTTTTTGTTTTGTTTTTGGAGTTGTTGAAGCAACAACACTAGAGAGAAGTGTTCCATGCATACCATTTCAAAGGTGCACGATCAGGATCGAGTTGAATTCCTTTCTTGTTGAGAGGGAGTGTTGAAAATAGCAACAAGAGAATCCAGAAATTCCAATTTAATTTTTCCTTGAATTAAATTGTGAATTAAAATCGAATTTAGTCTTAACAGCTACTTGGAAATAATTAATAAAGTTATTTTGACTTAATTAGTTGGAGAAATTCAAGTTAGAAATCTTTTTGAAGTCATGCAATAGTTATCCCTTAAATTAAGGAGATAAAATTGAGTTATATTTGAGTTGTAATTAATTAACTCAGTTTACTGATTTAAGTCTAGTTAAATTAGTTCCAAACTATTTGAGGAACTAATAGAGAGTTAACATTTAGTTGATGCATGCATGCACTCAACTAGTTTGCTATAGTTAACTAAAGATTCCCTCATCAGAAACTCATGCATGTCTATTATGAGAAAGACTCAGTTGAGATTAAAGACAAGGATAGTGTACTATCAGTTGCATGTGTTTCCTTATAAAGAAAACTCATGCATGCAGAAGGAATAATTCCTTGAAGATTGCGCAATTCTGATAGTGTGTGAGAGCAGTGTTCCACTTGGTGAGGTGAGAATCATTCACTAGGAACAACACAAGGAAATAGAAGCTTGGAGGGAAGAGAGGAAGGCTTGTGAGATGCCAGGATTTCCTATGAGCATCTGTGAGGATTGTACTGAGAGCTGGCTAGCTGTGAGAGTTAAGGCTTTGTATAATTCCTATGTATTTCCACCTTATATGATATTACAGATAGTGGTTTTTTTAGCTGAGGCTTTCCCCAAAGTATTTTCATGTGTATTGTGCATTGATTCTTCTTCTTGTTGTTGTATTTTTCAGCTTGATCTTTAAGCTTCTGAAAATTGATAGTAGAAGTAGGTTATAGTATTCTACTTTGATTTATATTGCATTATCGGGTTTACCTATAGAAGATTTTCTACATATCTTACGTATTTGTGTATGAACTACTTCATATGCAAGTATATGAATCTTGTTGCAGATGTGCTATTGGTTTAACCATCACTTTGGATTGTCGAATGATCCGCTTTCCAGCTTGTGATGCATCTTTGCTCGTGTGTTCCCTTCTCAGTTGTGTACTACTACAAGTTGCTAAGGGGCACACTCATCTCACCCTCCCATGTGTTAAAACCTCTCATTCACCTTCCTTGACTCACTGTAGTGGTCACACCCTTTCTACTAACAAAGTTATCTTACTTGCCTCTATGCGACATCACAATCAAGGAATTACCTTACGAACCACTACTGGGACTCCTAGACCAAATGGTCTGAGGTCTAATTGGGGATTCTTACCGGGAATATCCCCTTAATATGTTGGTAGGTCTAGCATCATCAACAAGATGTTAGCAGATAACAAAAATTCATGGCACAACAAGCTCATAAATGCACTTTAGCTTGATAGGCTCACCATAAAGAAATCCATTGGCATGTCACCATACCAATTGGTTTATGGAATGGATGTTTTTTTTCCATCCTCTTTGGGAGTTCTAGTCATGAAGTTAATTTAGGAATTACAGGGTGAGCCAAATGACATTCAAAGGAGAATTGATGATACAATCCAGTTGCAGCAATCCAGGGAAGAAGTTTATAATAAGGCTCAATTCGTCCATGAGAATATCAAGAAAGTTTTCGACAGATTGACAAAAGCAGATGATTTCACCTTGGGTGATAAAGTCTTAATGTGGGGTTCTAGAAGAGAAGACAAAGGGAAGCATGTAAAATTTGACAATTTATGGATGGGACCTTATGTCATTTATGCTTTCAGAGGGAATAATGCATTTTTTATCTGAAATTTAGATGGGACATAATTACCTGGTCGACCTGTCAATGGCAGGATGCTCAAACACTTTTTCTTTGAGCAATAGAAGTTTTCCTAAGATTTATCATTGTAAATATCATTGTCCTTATTGTTTGGATCAGGTGACCTATTAACAGAAGTTGAAGCCCACAGAGAAGGCCCTGAGCTTCTATTGATGAGTTAACATAAGCACTGTAACAAAGAAATCAGAGGTATATATTGGTGAAAAAAGACACTCAAGGCTATTGATCACATGTTCTTGGCACCTCACAGGGAGAGCACCATCCCTGGCTGGAGCCACTGTTAGGGTCCTATAATTTATAGGATCTCAACATAATTGAGTATTGTATCTCAAGAATCTTATTTTGTAAATACTTCTCAATCTGCCAATGATTTCCAAATAAAAAGAAAACAAAAAATTAAAAAATGAAAAGAGGGTATGAAAAAGAGAAAAAACAAGAATATTGAAAAAGAAGAAAAGATTGAACCCCGCCAAAAGAAAGAAAAACAAAAAATAAATAATACTAGAAGTGTTGCAAGTCTAAATGCCACTACTCATAGATAATTTTGCTTCATTACTGAAAATAAAAAGTTATGTGTAGCTTGTTCAAAATGCCACAATTACTAGTTTTTAGTTTAATCATATAGTGTAATCATGATTAAACTCCTTTAAATTTCTGTAAATTAAGATAGAGAATAAATATTTACCCAAAAGTTTAATTTGGGTAAATCATTAGTTAGGTAAAAAATGATATTGATCCAACTGTTTAACCTGGATCAATAGGTCCAGGAATAAGGGATAGGTTAGGTAGTTTTTTCATTGTGTATAAAAGAAAATAAAAATGGGTTTGCTAGTCTAAATACACCCTAGAGACAAAAATAAAAATGATAGTTTAGCTAAGGGTAGGAAGATTAGGTGATTTGGTAAATATTTGCTTATGTAAATTTTATCCTAAGTTTTGAGAATATCATCAAAAGGCCATAATATGTATGATGGGATAAATTATTGTATATGTTTCATTATTTATCCTTTATCCTAAGTCCAAAAGGGAAAATATGTGCGCTATGGTTGACATTTTTCATTTGTTTCATTTTCCCTTATCCTAAGTCAGGAAAGCAAATATCAAAAGCGCAAGCGAACAAAGATTTTGTTTGTCATATTAAGGATAAAGTACACCCCACTCAGCACCCTTGGGAGCCACTCTCACACTTCATCCATGGCCTTTATCCTTTTTCACCCCCCCTCTCCATTCCGTCTTTATCGCCAGGGGGCTCCGGAAAGCAGTTTTCCCCGTCGAGCCCCATCCTTTACATTTTGATTTCATACCCTCCCCCCCCAAACAAAAAAAAACTAAAACTGTTAATTGCCGACTACCCCCTCTGGAAACCACTTTCCCTCATCCATCCTTCTACACCCCACCACCTGTCCTCCACCACTCTCTGCCCGCCACATGGCATGACCGTTGAACCAATTAAATGTGTTCCCGGCCAAAATGATTGTTCTCCATTTAACTCGATTTTCTCCCGGGTAACCGTTAAGACTAACGGTCCCACGCCATTCTTAACAAGACTATTCTCAACGTTTAAAATCTTCTTAGCCTGTCATTCTCACCCCTTTTCACTCCTGTCATTTTTCTGTTATTCACAGTTTCCCACAATGATCTCTATAAGAGAAATTTTGCAGTTAGATTACGACAGAAATTGACATTACCTTCCATTTTCACCTGACAGTCCACTATTTTGTTGTCCTCGGTAAGCCTCCTCTGCAAATTCATCCTATTCACATATTTTTACAGTAATGCCTCCTAAGAATAAGACTCAAGATAATTCCATTAATATTTTAATTCCCCCTTCTATAGATTTATATCATATACCTTTAGCTGATAAGGATTACAAGATAAATGAAACTCAGTGTGATTGCGATTTTTTGGAATTGAATTGCTCCATAGAGGATAAGCACATAGACAAAATCGATAAAATTGGGCTCTAGGAGTCCAACCTCCCCCATTATATTTCCCCCTTGACATTCCAAGCCCCAGAATTTACCAGAAGATGTCAAGCATGTTATGTCCCTACCCAAAGAGCCATGATTTCCCCTACTGGTGACATTATTTTCACCCTTACAGCCCATGGTTTGATGTGGGATCTTATTTCTTACTTATTTACATGATTCCTGCTTGATGTGAAGTGGAATCATTTGTGTGATGTACTTGTTGTCATGATTCGTCATGTTTTATATGAGATCCCTTTGTTGTATGTTTATGGGATACTCATGTTGTCGCCATGTATGTTTGCATTGAGATCCCTTTTATGCCATGTTGGTGGGATGCTCATGATCATCATGCATGAGTTTACGTCACACTGATAAGAGTCCTTTTTGACTGAGAGTTCCTATAGCGGAACATCTCTTGAAGCCACTCCTGTGTGAGGGAATTTTCCTTGTATGATAGTGACATCACCTCTTATGTACATCATCATTATTGACAGCACTTAATGTAGCAGCCTACACCATCTTGACACTGGGGATCGGAGATGTAGTCCCTCCTGGATGAATTCCATTATCAACGACTTATGTTTTCGTGTACTGATGATTGTCATGTTCCTCTCTTTACAACATGCAGATGTATTCATTAATGTTCTTTTAAAAAATGCAATTTAACACATCATGAAAGTAAAAGGTCTTGGAAGGGTCCTTTGTCACACCCGGACCTGGATCAAGTGGTATCAGGGCGGTCTTTGCGTTGATGTGAATTGCAGCATGAACAATGGAATGTGCAGCGACATAGGATGAAAAGGCGATGTAGGGGACCATGCTCAAAATTTCTGAAAAGGTGGAAATAATGTATGAAACTCTACAGAAAGAGACAAAAGAAACTGAGCGATTGCAGATTCAGTTGCGAGCCACGAAAGAGGACTTGGAAGAACTAAAGCACAACAAAGATAATCTTCAAATAGAGAACGATGAATTGAAGACTCTTCTACATGAAGAGAAAGAGGAAAAACATAGTTTTCTACAAAAACTACAAGCTAAGGACGAGGCCTTGGAACAGCTGCAGCATGACCCATGCGAGGTAAAAAGTAGTTCTCCATCTTCATGTATGTTTCCTGATGATGATTTCATTGTTTTTTAAAATCATACCATATGAATTGGCTCCAAATTGTTGAAGAAAATGGGGTATGAAGGAAAAGGCTTAGGCATTAATGGCCAAGGCATTATTAACCCCATCAAAGTCAAAGAATTACCTCGTCAGGTAGGACTTGAGTATGTTAGAAAGGAAGTTGGGGAATACATTGAGACAGCTAGCAAACCAACAACAGATGATGAGCAACCCTCATCAGTTCTTTCCAAATCGAAAGAGGAGGTAAAATATGTTGATTTCCTTTCGGTTTCGTCTTCAGATAATATGATTTCTATTGGAGATTTGGAGATCCCAATTACAGGGACAAACATAAGGCTCCTT
Organism: Pinus taeda; assembly: GCA_000404065.3. Lineage (NCBI taxonomy): Eukaryota > Viridiplantae > Streptophyta > Pinopsida > Pinales > Pinaceae > Pinus > Pinus taeda. The sequence goes on from APFE031071203.1 coordinate 106,343, forward strand.
ACAAGGATGAGGTGCGAGGAGGAAGGAAAACTTGGTGTTAATAACCAAGGCATAACTCAACCATTAGAGGTTGTGCAGAGACCTCAATTTGCAGGCTTGAGATACACCAAAGGAGAATGCTCGAAGGTGTCATATGCTTTCGAGACATCATCAAAATCTTTGAGAAAAGAGAATGATGGGAACATATCCCCATCATCCCATGGCAGTTTCCATTGCAAGGAAAGAGCTGAGGCCAACTCTCATCACCATACTTACACCAGAGATGGCAAGGAAAGGTATAACCACTCTTGACATTCGAATGTTCATTTCGATTATAATCATGTCGTTAGAGATGAACGTGTTGGATGTGGAGCATGATTATTTAGAGGTCTTTGTTTCATCCAGATGTATACCCCCGGAAGATTGTACACGCCTCCACGCCGGGGGGGGGTATGAGTGGGACTTGTCCCCTCTGTGAGGTTCTGGGGGGGGCTAATGCCCCCCAGTTTGGGGGTTCGGGGGCCAATGGTCCCCCGGCGGGGGTTTTGGGGGCAACGACCCCAAAGCTAAAAACAGATGTAAAATTGCCTTGTAAAAGTATAGTAATTTCTAGTCAATCTGGGTCGTTCATTAGGCAGATGATCTGACGATAGAATTTATTCTTAGTTTATGGTTTTTTGCCCTAGAAGGAAACCCCTCTCTTTGTATGAGGGCATTGTATTGAGACTGTGTAATAGATGTGTATTCTCCGAGCGAGAAACAGAGAGGTGAGACTGTGAGAGAAAACTGAGGATATTACAATGGATCTGTTGTAGGTTGTGTCTCTTCATTTTGCTGGATAACGAAAAGGAAGGACTGGCTATTCGGGGTGGATGTAGCCCAAACTGTGTGAACCATGTATATCTGTGTCTCTCTTGTTTTATGCATTTTCTGTGTTTATATTTCTGCAATATTTTATGTGTTCCATTGCTCTGTAATATATAATTTTCTAATAGAACGTGAACCATGGAATTGAAAAACATGTACCTTTTTTGGATTACATAACCATATGTCTTCTAGGTGTTGGAAAAGAATGGTAGCACACAAAAGGATGAGGCATGAAATACCCTCTCAACATCAGGGAAAGAAACATGTTAAGCAAATCTGGAGAAATAAGATGTATTGTAGTCATTGAGACAGAAGTGGCCATCAAAGAGCCACTTGTTGGAGGCTCCATCCAGAGTAGCACCTTAAAGACAAAGTGTTAGTGCAGGAACCAAGTGAAGCAGTTGTTCGACAAGAAAAACCACCACAGTGAGGCAACCCATTCACCTTAATAAGTGAAAAATGGTTTCTAGATATGTTAGCATTTCTTGGTCATGCTTTTGTAAATCATTTCTTGCATTTTAAAATGTAAAAGTGATGATGTGTTTTCCATCTCTTGTTTAGCAACAATGATGTCTGGTCTTATTTTGAGTTGCATGATAAACCGTGAAAGTGATGTCATGTTTCCATCACTTGTCAAAGCAAAATTAGCGTTTGGCCTTATTGTTGTAAATCATGTGTTATAGTGATGATGTGTTTTCCATCACTTGTTGGAGCAACAATGATATGTTGGCCATGTTTTCGTAGTTGGGATATTTTTTCCATTTTGATGTAAACTTGACCACCAAGTATGTGTTATAAATTCCTGGCAAGTGTGGGATGCTTGGGGTCATTAGTTGATCATAAAAGGCATGTAATTTGCAAAAGAATGTACTATAGGTTGTAGAGGTTGCAGGTGTCGGCTCATCACTTAAGGCTCCAAAGAACAAAGGTGAAGGAGATGGAAGCAAGGCCTTTCAGGACACTTGTGATGCAGACAAGGTATAAAAAAGTTACAGATTTTTTTTCATGCTTTTGGAGGACCAAAAGCTCCTCAGTGGGGAGAATTGATCTAGGTGGCTCCAGAGACACACACAGGACAAAGAGGGCTTATGAAAGCTCAAAAATCAAAGTGTTTGGATTATGCTCGAAGCAGGTTCATGTTAAATATCACGTCTTTCTGATCGCGATGGTGTGAATGGTTTGTCAATCCGAGTCCGAATGAGGAAGATAGAGGAAGTCAAAGTTTTGGTTGACTTTTGCTAACTCGACAGGTTAATGGAGACACAATTTGGACATTTTCTGGTGGACGAAATTGAGCCAACTTCGGCTAGATTCTGGGCGAAATTTTCGCCTCGTTAAAATGACTCCTTCGGTCAAAAATCCGGATTTCCAAAATTACCTTATTATTATTAAAAATTAAAAAAATATATAAAAAAAGGAGGTGGTGGGCCACCACCCCCACCACCCCATGCCTACCCATCATACACCATATCAATGTACCATGATTTAATACAGGGCTAGTGGGATTGAACCCGCTCGGCCGACGTGGGCTGTCCCCCACAGAGTAGCCCTATGAACCACGTTGAACGTACCACCAAAACACAATGCCCCCCCAAACAATTAATGTGCCATTTTTAAGTGTGGGAGGCATGGGGTGGGCCGCCCAATGCAGACCGACCCCCATTTAAATACATGTAGTTTATGTTAAAAGTAGAAAATGATAAACCATGGAGGGGGCGAGGTTTGACCACCCAACCTCCTCCACCTAATGCAGAATACTAACCAATCCGCCAAACTGATTTCCTTCGTTAATTTGCTTGGGAATTGATATAAACCTCATTTGCATAGTGCACCTAGGTAGATGGAGTAATCAGGAGTGGACAGGGAAAACAACCCAGAGTTAATTTTTAATTAATTTTTATGCAGGGGGAACCATGACTGAGCAAAATTTCCAAGAAGGTGAAATTTTTGCAGTGTCCAAATTGGACAAAATTTATGTTGATCTTACACCTCTCAAAGACACGAACTCGATGGTGTAGTCAGTTTCCTGATCTGAGCAACCGAGTTGCAGACGACTCGGAGGAGGGAATCTTTGGGGAATCTAGGGGGAATATAAAAGATTCCTTGAGCCCCAGATTCTCACTTTCTCAGAATTCAAAAAATTGATAGTCTATTTTACACTAGTCGACGCCACAAATATGATGGTGCATTCAGATTTTCCATTTGATCCTTTCAATTTTCGACCAATTTTGTAAGTGGAGTGCAGGTGTCAGCATTCATGTGTGAGCAACCATTTCCATGAGATTCGACACTGCAAGATTCAACGTGCGACCAGCTTAGCAGCTTGACATCCTTCTTCCGATGGCCCCTAGATGTGAGGTATATGCAGTGTGGTAATGTAATTCTTTTGCTATGCATTGTGCTGCACAGATCCTTATTTGAGGTTTGATGTGGGATCTTGTTTCTTACTTATTTCAATGATTCCTACTTGATGTGATGCATAATCATCTGTGTGATGTACTTTTTGTCACGATTCGTCATGTTTTATTTGAGATCCCTTTGTTTTATGTTGATGGGATACTCATGTTGTTGCCATGTATGTTTGCATTGTGATCCCTTTTATGCCATGTTGGCAGGATGCTCATGATCACCATCCATGAGTTTATGTCATATTGATAGGAGTCCTCTTTTACTGAGAGTTCCTGTAGTAGAAAATATCTTGGAGCCACTCCTGCATGAGGGCATTTTCCTTATATGATAACGACATCACCTGTCATGCCCCCAGGCCTACGGTAGTCTTCCAACCGTGCTAGGCGAGGTGCGGCACTACCAACCGTTTTCTTTTCACCAATACTTACGATTGTAGACTACGCCTTAACAATCCATACATAGTTTTATTTTCGTTACCAATTATTATTAATGTGCCTTTATACCAATGAACACCCATACACATTCATTATCAACAACATTATACTAATAGGAGTCCTTTTTTACTGAGAGTTCCTGTAGTAGAAAATCTCTTGGAGCCACTCCTGCATGAGGGAATTTTCCTTATATGATAGCGACATCACCTGTCATGCCCCCAGGCCTACGGTAGTCTTCCAACCGTGCTAGGCGAGGTGCGACACTACCAACCGTTTTCTTTTCACCAATACTTACGATTGTAGAGTACACCTTAACAATCCATACTTAGTTTTATTTCGTTACCAAGTATTATTAATGTGCCTTTATACCAATGAACACTCATACACATTCATTATCAACAGCATTATACAAGAGAAATGCACAACAGTATAAAGGGAGGGGCAACTCCCTGCAATATGAGTATGCCCAATATCAATATATTATACAATCTTCACTTTTACAAAGTATAGGCTAAGTCCTTGGGGAACCCCAAATTTATACTTAGACAAATTTCCAACTTCGGCAAACTCGGTTGCCCAGCTCGTCGGCACCTCCGCACGGTCGCCGCACGACCCACCAACCCGTCATTCGCCTTGTCGCACGTCTTCCCTGGTTCACACTTCATTTGGTCCACAGACGCCCAAACCGTGTACACCTGCCCACACGCAGTCCCACTTGCCAACCCTTGGCAACTGCCCAAATCGTGTGAAACAACAAGTAGTACCGCCTGCCCAACTCTACGACCTCCGGTTCCAACCTTCGTCTCCACCGCACCGTCGTGCATGGCGTGCCCACATCCGGTCGCCCGTCCGCACGCCCTCACCGTGTCGACCAACTCTTCGTTCGGCAGACGCCCTACTCGGGCCGCCCATCGTGCACGCCTGCACGGACGCCCTCACCCGGCTTCCCGTCGTGCACGTCTACCCGGACGCCCTCACGGTCACCCGCACGCCCGCCCAGGTCGCCCGTCGTGTAGCCCTGCAAGAACGCCCTCACCCAGGTCGCCCGTCGTACAGCTCTGCACGAGCGCCCGCCCGGGTCACCCATCGTGCAGCCCTGCATGACGACTCCTCCATCTCGCACTTCCACCCCTGCCTTCGCACTGCGTCCAAGTACTGCGTCTAGAGAAGACGATCGATGAATGATCGATAGTAGAAATGCCTCCAACGCACTTCCATATATACCAAGTGTAGGGCATGGTCCTGGCTTGCCCAACAGACCTGCCCAATGCCCACACTTCATCGCAAATGCCATAACTATCACGTCGGCTCCCTTAATAATGTAGGTCGGCCTCTCTAAGGTTAACTCCATGCCACTACACATATAAGTAGCTCGCCCTCCTCATATGCGCATATCTCAACATCGCACACCCAAGGAAGCTTGCACACTAACCACAGTCGCACTTTGTTCAACCTCAATCGCGCGCCCTCCGTGGTCGCACTTCGGGCGGATCTGCAGGTCGTTACATCCTCCTCCACCTGAAGTCATTTTCGTCCTCGACAACATAACATCCTGGCAACCATCTATCACCAAGATCACCATACCAAGGTATACACCTATCGGTATGTCATACATTGGAAATCATCTCAATCCATGATCATCGATCACACTGTCACAATCCCCACATGTTGCTCTCCATCGTGGAAGGCTGGCCCCTCCATCTCAAGCTACATGCCCACTGCAACATCTCGTGTCGACCTCATCATGTGTCGTCCTCATGTGAACTGCTGCCATGATACTCCAACAAATGCTAACACATCTCCGCACACTGCATGCCCCCATGTATGAACTAGTTGGGTAGCTAATCCACTCGTCACGTCCAAACCATGAGAATGTACATCTTCATGCCACAATCAGTTGTTTCTCTGAACATCCCATCACATCCTCAACTCGATCAAGAATCCATCTCCATATAAGTGTAATCCATGCTCAGGTCCATGAAGTAGTCCTCATCTCATTTGCAACATGCTGTCCATGATGTTTGGTGTCAATGTGCTGCATAAAATCAGCCACATCTATCCCAACATTGTCCATATGTGTGCCTCCTCAATATGAAGAGGCCGTCTCATCAAACTCCAACTCTCGCTGTGCCACATCCAGGCCCATGAAGTAACCTCCATCATATCTGCAATGTGTCATCCCTCAAGTCTGCCATAGAAACAAGTATACACTTGTCTCATCTATCCATGTGCTGCCCATGATCGTAGATCAATCAGCTCCCATGAGTCAAAAGTGGTTGAGTCTCGGCTCGACCCATGCCCAAGTATTGCCACCAAGGCATCATCATCGTCGTAACACCATCACTCCAAAGTGTCTCATGTCGATCCTCCACATCAAGTCACTCTTTCAAGCCATTCCCATACATGTACTTGAAAGTATGCACCCCATCCTGCATCAAAGTCTCTGACCTAAGATCCTCAATGCATCAGATCCTCTAAGTCCACCATATATGAAGTCCCCAAAAGTCACGACAACCTCATGTCATTATGAGCTCTATGAGACATCTCCAACCAACATCTCAGCAAGCATACAAGTCTCGGCCCAAAGGTCTCTGTAAGATGCCTCAGCTCTCTATGTAGTAGAAATGCTCCATAGCCTTCTCACAACTCCATCCAAGTCCATGGCCTTGTTGTACAAGAGTGCACAACCTCTCCATCGGCTCATAAGTAAAACATCTCCATGTCACATCAGCAAATCCATCTGCACAACACCCCTGCCTCGGCACTCCTCATTGGATGCCCATAAGTGACATCTCTACAAGTGCTCCCGCACAATGTCCCTGCATAAGACTGCCATGCTCCATGTCTCCAACCTGATGTCCATGACTAAGTTGCCATGTAGTCCAACCAAGTAGACCCATCACAACAATCGGTCATCCTCACCCAAGTCTGCAATCTTCGGTCTAGTGAACTCGGTCACCCAACCATATCATCATCACATGAGTTTCTCCATCATAGCTCCCCCACTAAAGGTTCCACCAAGACTTGCTCTTGGTCTCGGCCCTGAGAAGTCCACCCAAGTGTGTGCCCTTCAATCTGTCCATGAGTCATGTCAGGCACTTAACCATGTGGCTAAATCATGACCCATTCCTCCGCAACAATCATCATGTTCCTCCCTTGTCACGAGCCTTTGTACCTTCTACCATAAGGTCACAAACAACCCCAAAAAGTCCTGCAACAGTCGCCAATCCTTGCTTCTCCATACAAGGTCTCATCATAGTCACCAATGGTAAGATGCTCCCTAGCATCGGCAAACTAGCTTTTCCCTTCCCTGCATACGGTCCATCTACCAAATGCTCAAGTGAAACACAAGTATCAATAGTACTTACATCATCATCATGAGGTTCCTCCATGAGAGTACCCTCATCCATACATGTCCAAAAACTGCACGATCCTAGTCCAACTTGATCAATCTCAAGTTCATCCTCCATCATGATCATGTCTGCAACATCTTCAACTATCACAACTTCCTCTTCCTTGTCAATACAATCTGCAACTTCATCTTGCTCTATTGTCCATCCAAGTTGAAGAAGTTCGTCTTCAACATTCTTTTCCAAGACTGCAAGCTTCTCTCGAATCTGGGGATTCTCCTCTTTCATCCGCTTCAACCTGTATATGGTAAGCAAGAGATTCCCTTTGCATTCTTGCAAACCTGCCATGCCTTGTCATTCAGGCTAGCCCAAGCACTAGTGCTTCACCCCTGCTAAACATGTTTCACCATTCACCAGCTTCACCAAGTTCCCTGCAGCCATGAACCGGCCCTTGTTCCACTTGTATGTGAAACTAGCTTCCTTCACCTGCAATTACCTGCTTCCACTGTCATCATCCTGGATATCAGCTCTGATACCAACTGTCACAATAGTGCAGTGGGATCATCACTTCATCATCAACCCGGTCATGAGCCTGGTCTGATACCAACTGTCACGATAGTGCAGTGGGATCAGCTTCGTCCGCAAGTCTCCTCTACACTTCACGAGCTTGATACCAACTGTCACACCCCCAAGCCTACGGTAGTCTTCCAACCGTGCTAGGCGAGGTGCGGCACTACCAACCGTTTTCTTTTCACCAATACTTACGATTGTAGACTACGCCTTAACAATCCATACTTAGTTTTATTTTCGTTACCAAGTATTATTAATTTTCCTTTATACTAATGAACACCCATACACATTCATTATCAACAACATTATACAAGAGAAATGCATAACAGTATAAAGGGGAGGGCAACTCCTGGCAATATGAGTCTGCCCGATATCAATATATTATACAATCTTCACTTTTACAATGTATAGGCTAAGTCGTTGGAGAACCCCAAATTTATACTTAGCCAAATTTCCAACTTCGGCAAACTCGGTTGCCTAGCTCGTCGGCGCCTCTGCACGGTCGCCACATGACCCACCAACCCGTCATTCGCCTTGTCGCACGTCTTCCCCGGTTCGCACTTCGTTTGGTCCATAGACACCCAAACCGTGTACACCTGCCCACACACAGTCCCACTTGCCAACCCTTGGCAACCGCCCAAATCGTGTGAAACAACACATAGTACCGCCTGCCCAACTCTACGACCTCCGGTTCCAACATTCGTCTCCATCTCATCGTCATGCACGACGTGCCCACACCCAGCCGCCCATCTGCACACCCTCACCATGTCGACCAAATCTTCATTCGACAGACGCCCTACTCGGGCCGCCCGTTGTGCACGCTTGCACAGGCGCCCTCACCCGGTCGCCCATCGTGCACGTCTACTCGGATGCCCTCACGGTCACCCGCACGCCCGCCCGGGTTGCTTGTCATCCAGCCCTGCATGAACGCCCTCACCCGGGTCACCCGTCGTGCAGCTCTACAGAGGCGCCCACCCAGGTCACCCGTCGTGTAGCCCTGCACGACGACTCCTCCAACTCGTACTTCCGCCCCTACCTTCACACTACGTCCAAGTACTGCGTCTATAGAAGATGATCGATGAATGATCAATAGTAGAAATGCCTCCAATGCGCTTCCATATATACCAAGTGTAGGGCGTGGTCCTGGCTTGCCCAGCTGACCTGCCCAACGCCCACACTTCATCTCAAACGCCATAACTATCACGTCGGCTCCCTTATTAATGTAGGTTGGCCTCCCTAAGGTTAACTCCATGCCACTACACATATAAGTAGCTCGCCCTCCTAATATGCGCATATCTCAACATCGCACACTCAAGGAAGCTCGCACACTAACCGCAGTCGCACTTTGTTCAGCCTCAACCACGCGCCCTCCGCGGTCGCACTTCGGGCAGAGCTGCAGGTCGCTACATCACCTCTCATGTACATCATCACTATTGACAACACTTAATGCAGTGGCCTACACCATCTTAACATTGGGGCCCAGAGACATAGTCCCTCCTGGACGAGCTCCGTTATCAACAGCTTATGTTTTCATGTGTTGATGATTGCCATGTTCCTCTTCTTTACAACATGCGGATGTATTCATTAATGTTCTTTTAAAAAATGCAATTTAACACATCAAGTCTTGGAAGGGTCCTTTGTCACACCCAAACCTAGATCAATATGGATCATTGTACTCTCTTTTGTTGAATCATTTAACGAGAATCTAATAAGAAGAAGAATTTGAAAGGGTTTTCCTTGTAGTGGGTTTTTCCCTAGTCTCTGACAAGTCCTGGTATCTCTATGTGTGAATGTTTTTCTTCTATTGTTCCTTTATGTTCCTTTGCATTGATGATGATATTCTTCTTTCTATATAATTGCATATGTTGTTGAATAATGATGTAAACTTGAATAATGATATGATGTTGTGGGGTGAATTTAATATGCAAATGAAGTAATGCAATTATCTAAAGCAAAGAGCAATATTTCCCTTATAAAATTTAACACCCTTAAAGGTTGGTAAATGAAATTTTACAAAACTAGGGTAGTCATATAAATTAAATCGTTGATAAATGCAGATAGGCATCAATCCATATTCCATAATGAGCATCAAAACACTTACTTCATTATACATCTCACCTTGTTAAAAATTATAATTTTTAATACTTTCTTGGTAATTTTTATCTTGCCTATTTCTCGATGTGATTACATGGGGAGATAGTGTCTAATAGGAATTTCCCCACTCTCATGGACATGAGGTGAGAGTGTCCAATAGGAAATTCCTCATTATCATTGGATTTCAGGTTGAGATGTGCTCCCCTGATGTGGTTCCAAGTTGAGTAAGGCTCCCCGATGATATGTTCTTTGATGTTTCCTCTGTGGTAGCATTGGGTTCCTCACTGGCAGTGATTTTGGGTGGTAGCAGTGGCACCTTGATGGATAGAGGGTGGTAGCTTGGGCTCGCCTCCAAAGTCAAATTATTTTTCTTTTAGATTCAAGAGTGTTCAACATACAAGCAAAGAGAATGAAGAGATAAGCAAGAATAAGCAAAGATGAACTGAGATGAACAATGACGATATTTGATGACGAGATACTTGAGATAGGGCATGATATGATGACAGGATTTGAATTTCTCCCTAACTGAGAGGGAGTGTTAATTTGATACCTCAGTGACAAATTCTAATAATGGGACTAAATTCCTCTTTTCGAGAGGCCCAATTTTGACTATTGGATTGCACAATTTGGACAAGGGAAAGTGTATTTTTGAATTGAAGGCCACATGTGAACAAAAGGACAGGTCGACCCAAAAGAAAAATTGGACACCCATCGATGGATATAAATACAAGTCAAGTGACCCTCATTTGGACATCATCATTATGATCATTCTTCTTTCTTTGGGTTTGGCTCACACATGTCTTAGGCTGGGTCACAGAGGTTGTTTCATACATGTCCGAGATTGCAAGGTCTGAAGCTTGCATATGTGTTTAGGGTTTTGATTTCCAAATGTAGACATGCTTCAGGTAAATTTCGGTTGCAAACGTAGGCACAGAAGCTCATTTGTGCGGTTGAAGGGTTCCAGCTGCATGCACATCACTCGCTGCGTATGGTTGGGATCTAGGGTTTTAATTTTACAGTAGATCAAATATTTCATCAGTGGATCGTAGAGTTCGGCAGTTGACCATAGACATTAACAGTTGACTGTAGGCTTATGAATCAGGGTTTTGATTATTAACATTGTTGGGTTCATCTTGTTACACAAAAATATCGTCACCTTGATTATTTGCAGTCGGTGTAGAATTATCATCATCTATACCAGCTTCCTAAGCAAGTCTTAAACCTCAGCTCTTCAAAAAAAGCAATGTAACTCTGGTTCCGCACTTTCTCTTACTTTTGTCTGCGGGCCCGCACCTTTTGTTCAAGGTATCTGCATACTTATACGCTCTGTTTGTAAAGGGGAAGGTGCGTACCCCTGTAAAAGTCAAAAGGCGCAATCTTTATCTTAAAAAACTCATCTTGGGTTAATTCTAGAGTTTTCTAGAAGCATTTGTTACGTGGATTGTTCGCTCCAAGTGGTTCATGCATCCCATCATAGGAGGAACTAATCCCTTATTGAGAGGAGCTATCCCTTTGAAGGAGGACTCTATCCCTTTGAAGGAGGAGCTGGTAACTGATCTCCATTGCACTATAAATTGAGGCATTGGGTCAGTGGCCAGAGAGGTTAGAAGCTCAACTTTTGAGGGTAAATGCTAGTGAAATCAAGACTTCCTATTTGAGGTTAAGAGGAGAGATCACATACCTTTTTATCCCCATTAGGGAGTGAGTGAAGCTTGTCCAAGTAGAGGAGACTTCTTGTTGGACCCTGGAAGGAGATTGTACAGTGTCAAGGCAAAGGTCGTAAGGTTCTTTCCTTTTGAATTAATACAATCAAGCTCATTTTTCTCAACAAGTATCTTATGCTATTTGTTTCATGGACTCCTTGACTTTCATGTTAAATATGTTTTATAATATTGGATATTCAGGTGCTATTTAATTGTTTGCCTTGTTTGTGCTTACAGGTTTGCGACGAAGGAACTTACTTGGATCAAAGGAGCAAAGGCATCTCCAAACTTGCATTGGACATGAGGTAGGCCCTTAAACACATTTGTTTACCATTATTTATAAAGCGCATTTAGAGAAAGATAGTGTCTGGTTGGTTTGTTTTTCATTAGGTCTTCATTATATTCTAGGAAGGTCTGTCTTGTCCGCAAGATCGACTAATTCCACGTGATAGGCACTACACTATGAGTCAAGATACAAGGATTTCAAAGGCAAGCTGAGGACAAGATGGTTGGGACCCTACACTGTGGACAAATGCAATTACAATGGTTCAATTCTGATTAGAACCATTGATGATGAAACCATCCCCATGCTTGTCAATGAACATCGGTTGAAAGTCTACAAGAAACCCCTCTCCAAGCGAGAGTTTATTGAATATCTGAATCAAATGGTGATGGTAGTGGAGCATGTCTTAGCTTCCACTTCACCCACTCACTGAAGAACAACAAAAAAAATTAAAAAAATAATAAGGACTCAAGTGAAAACCTCCATGAGGCGCTTGAGTCCCATCATTGGGCTGAAAACCTCTTCTGAGGTGGCCCAATGATTTCACAAAAAGGAGGAAAAAGAATAATATCCCTAGGTGAAAACCTCTCTTGGAGGTGCCCAAGGCAAGCAATTAGGGTGAAAACCACTCTGAGGCACCCTAGCTTCTTTTCCAAAGAAAAAAAAATAAATAATAAAGAAAATAAATTTTTGTTGCATTGCAGGTTTGCATGAGGACTACAGGAAGCAGAAGAAGGTGCCAAGGGAACCCTGAAACTCACACTAGCATCCATCTCACCTTCTCCACACCTTCCTCCATCATGTTTGGCATCTCTTTCACCCCACTGTACCTCTTTTTCAAAAGTTGTGTTTTCTACAGGAGGCTCCTGTAGATATTACAGAGAGCCAGAAGTGCCTACATAAGGCAGTTTGAGGGAAAAAGAAGCTTCATGAAGAACCTATAATCCCTCCTACAATATTCAAACCTCCTTTCCATCACTTCCAAACCTGCATCACACCCCAAGCATCATTTTTTTTCCTGTCCAAGAAAAACATAGAAAAAACAGCTTTTTCAGCTAAAAAAAAAAAGAAGCAAAGCAAGAAATGAGGGGAAAAAGAACTGTCAACCTCACCTGAAGCCTACCTACTACCTCTCCATCTTTATCTACACCTCTGGCATCATCCACGAGCTCCAAGCACAGGAGGAAGCTGAAGTTTCAAAGGGAGAAGTAGCTACAGGAGCTGCTGTAGGAATTCCTGTAGCAGTTGATCCCATAGAAATCTAGCACCAACAGCAAGAGAGGGCAAACATGAAGGTTGAAAAGGCACCTGAAGCTCAGATCCAGCCAGAGAAGAACCTGCATAAGCACACAACCACACATCAACAAGTAGAGACAACATGTAAAAAGGGAAATAAAGGCATGCAACAGAGAAAGCCACAGCACCTCACAACAAATACACTCGGATCACAAGTATGTAACTAAGTCACTCCTCTGTTTGCATTTGTGTAGTTAGAATTCATGCAAAAGAAACAAGATGGTTCAGATTGAACAAGGGAAAGGTGGTCAGTTAACTTGGCCACCTTCATCTAGTTGACTCAACTCATCCAAGATGTCACCCACACGTGCGCATAGCTAACTCCAGCACAAGATGCCAAGGACAGGTAGTGGAGGAAGTTTGAACTCCGAAGCAATAATGACGGATGATTACCAGGAAGGGCCATGATGACCAAGCAAGTGGGGACCAATGGTGCGAATATGGCCAACGTATACCTTTCCAGCTCAGCACTCATTACCGAAAATATCCATAAAAGGTAATAAGAACTCCTCTCCAAGCATTCTCACCATGTTTTCCTTCATTCTCTCCTTGTAACTCAACTACAACAGTCTCCTTGTGCCCCCATAGCCTTGTAACCACCGTCCTCAATTGATCTCTCCCATATTCTTGCTCTCGGCATTTTCTACAGGAGCACCTACAGGAAATCTACAAGAAGGACAACAAGCTTCTATAGGAGGGGTAGTGAGCCATTTTGAAGGGAGAAAACATGTTTTTTGCACGAAATTCAGTCTGGAGAGGTAGGATTCATGCATGCCCCCTGTTGAATATCAATATATGAAAGAAGTGGTCTCAATTTGAGGAGGAAATAAGTCTTTAGGAGAGGATAAAATACATAAAAAAAAAAATTAAAAAAAAATAAAAAATAAAAAAAATAAAAAATAAAAAAAAAATCTGCTTATTTAAAAAAAAAACAGTCTCCTTTGTTTCTTTATTTTTCTCAAAATTCTTTGTCTCCACCTCCGTATTTGGTTTTCCAAAAGAGTATAGACAATATGACAGGAGGATTTATGAGAAAGGATCCCACTAACTCCACTAGGCTCCATGCACATCCTCAAGTGGTGGACATCTTCACAAGGGCAAACTGGATGAATTTCTTTGAGAAATTTCAAGGGTTTGATGAGGAAATTGCCCAAGAGTTTGCTCTCTCTCTCTGGTCCCTCACACAAGGACTCATGCCACTATCACCATTAGAGGTCTTTCCATGGAGATAACCCCTAAATTTATCAGTAGGGTCACTACCCTTCCTCTTGGGTTGCCTTGGAGTAAAGATGAGAAACCAATTGGCCAGGCTACCAAGAAGAAATTTTTCCAAAATAATGAAACCCCAGTAGAAGATAAAAATGGCATTAGAAGGGCTGACATACCATATCCCTAGGATGAGGTTAGCTATCAAATAATCAAATACATTTCCTGTGAGGGGAGGTACAACATTGTTTATGTTTATCACTTTAGAATCATCCAAGAATTAAGGTATGGCATGGACACTCCAGCACCTCAGAAGCTCAGTATCCCTTACTTCCTCCTGTAGTCCCTCATTGACTCTAGCACCAAGGTACAAGCAAGAAATTCAGAGCAGCTACCTCACCATGGCTTAATCAAAATCCTAGTAGAGGAAGCCCTCCATACCTTTACACCCCCTATAACATGGGAAGTTTTATGAAACATGACAGTTGAGGATGACATAAAGGCCTTAACCCATGATGTCAACCCTACTGGTAGTGAGTTGGAAGAACAGTGAGGGGGAGAAGGTGGAGCCAGGAGTGACATAGCAGAAAAAGAATGGAAGGAGGAAGGAACTGAAATAGAGGAGGAGAGAGCTGAGGAAACATAGTAGGAAGAGACAAAAAAAGAGATAGAAGAAGGAGAAAAAGAGGTAGTGAAGGTAGAAAAATGAGAAGAGTCCCCTGAGGCTTTGGAAAGTGTGGCAGCAGCTTCCCTCACTGCCCTCAGTACACCAATAAGGCCAAAGAAAAAAGGGAAAAGACACACCTCCATGTATTTCAGGGCAAGGAAGAGCACAAGGATTAAAACAGGCAAACCTCAACCCTCTTCGAAAGTGCCAATTACCATTGAATATTCACCCTTTGCCAAGGGGAAAGAATCTCCTTGTCATGCGGAAAGAGTTATTTTTGCGAACAAACCTAACCTCCCTAGGAGTCTAAGACTCTCTAGTGACAAACAAACCAAACAAGAGCAATCCTTCTCTAAACATACATTATTCTATGAGAACCCAAGTGTTTTCTGATCTTACCTTAGGTCCAACGCTTGTTGTAGCAGTCCAGCCTTGCTGATCCAGATGAGCTCCTCCTTTACTTTAAGACCTACATACACTAACAAGACAAACGATTACATAACACCTGAATATTTCATAAAACAAAGCATATTCATCACATAGACAAGGGAGTACATGAAATAATTCATTAACAACAAATCATTGAGAAGAATGGACTTATTTGTATTAAGGAAACAAAAAAGGAACCATTACAACCTGAGCCTTGGTGTTGTGAAAGCTCCTCCCAGGGTCCAACAAGAGATTTCCTCTACTTTGACAAGCTCACCCACTCCCAATATGGCAACAAGAAAGGATAGTGATCTCTCCTCACAAGTTAACAATGGAAGCCCTAATTCCAGCAGCATTTACCCTTTGGAATGTTCAGCTTTCAACCTCCCCACCTCTGGCCCAATGCCTGTATTTATAGTATTCTAGAGGAAGTTATTCAGTTCCAACATCAATGGGATACTC
>APFE031071206.1:3123-16196 GCA_000404065.3 Pinus taeda
ACTGCATCGAGCCTCCAAGGGCCACATTGCACTCTTTTTGATCCAGCTACCTCTGACACAGTTCAATAGATATTTACCTGCATTTAATTTTGGCACAATTTTAGGTTTAGAAAGCTCTTTTTCCAGAATTGTTTTAGGTCAATTGTAATAAATAGTTTGAGATATTTGCATTATAAAAACATCCCTGAATACTGTATTAAGGGTTGGTTTGGTTGGTTGGTTGGTTGTTAGTAAAGAAGCTATCTTTAGTTGATTTTTCTCCAGGAGGGACTCGCACTGTAATACTTGATAGTTTCTATAATCAAAGACTGCTTTGAGCTTTTGGAGAATGGATTGTTCACTATGTTTACCGGTTGAAGAGTGATTATGGAATTATCGTGCTGTTGCATAACTCAATAAGTGCTTCTTACCTCTGTTTTCCATTCATAAGTTACCATCTAAACAGCAGAAAAAAAGATTAGCTTAGAATTTGTTTAAATACACTCTATGCTCAATTTCTACTGTTTCTTTATGTTTTCCTCGGTTTAGGCATAAATATGAATTCCACATGGCTCATGTTTGCCCTAACCTTAGACAATTATCCAGAGATTCTTCATTGCCCCTAGATAGAGATCATCTTTCCCTCTGTTAAGTTGAATGAGAGATTCTTAAGTGCCTCTCATTCCTTACATATCATTCATCCTTTTAGTTTGAAGATTGTGTTATGTGCAGCTATCCTGCTTCATATTTCTCTTATGACCAAGAAAACACATTGATAATCCTAACCCATGACTCCATGCCCAATGGTTTGAAACTTAACACTTCATGAATTGCCTCTCTGCCTGAAAGCATTTTCCTTCCATCCAAACACAAATAAAACCCCTGAACCAAAAAGCTAGCCTAAAATCATCAACAAATTTAAATCATTAAGAGAGAGCCCTCTCTGATTGCAGGTGGGCTAGAACCTGCAATCCAAAGATTGGTTTGTGGTTACCTCGGCTGTATCCCTACAGGAGCCTAGGGACAACCTGAGTGATAACATGCATCATATCGAAGTATACATAAAAGGTTTTAACCTAACTCATTTCACAATTTAATTTGATATGTAAATTGATAGATATTAATCGAAAATAATATGATATGTAGAAATTGAAAGGGTGAATTTGAAAATAAATTAAAGATTATGATTAAATTAAAGGAAATAAACATGATTTAAAAATAAAATAGAAATAAGTAGTAAATTGAAGTTTAACAAAAAATTTAGAATATGAAAGTTATGTATATTACAAAATATAAATGTATTCAATGTAATAGATATTCATATTTAAATAATTGGGTAAGACATTTTACTAATTTTATTATTAATTATTTAAAATACTAGAAATAATATATTTTTATTTCAAACTTTACACAAACCATTTTGAATTTTAATAGATGGAATTGTTATATAATCATGAATATTGCAAAATCAAGTTGTAACAAGGGTATTTAAAGAAAATGAATCTATCTTTACATTAAAATAATCATTTCAACATTCCAAAATTATACTTCCAAAAAAAATTTGGTGATTAAATTTTATTGAAGCAAATTATAATAATTCAAAATTATAATTTTAACAAATATTTAATGATTAAATTCTAATTAAACAAACTAGAAAAAAATTCAAAAATGTAAATATACATAGATATTTTGATTTCCTAATAACCATCAACTCTTTGGGCCATTTTCTTTTAAAAATTTTTTTATAAAATAAATAAAGAAATTTTTTCTTATAAAATAAATATACTAGTATAATATAAGGAAAAATTCTTATAAAATTAAATATACTAGTATAATATAAGATTATTGTTTATATTTATTTTAACTTTGTTAATGGATATTTTTCTAAAAAGTTTTTTAAAATTTGTTAGACAATTTATGAACGCTATGACATAAATATGACATAAATAAATAAAACATGATAGATGATTATAAGAAGATATTCATAATATAATATAAGAGCATCACTTTCCAAGATTTTGAATTTGTTTTAGAAGATTCTAAATCTTATATCTTATGTTTAAAGATTTTTTGAGTTTTTTTTTAATAAAATAAATAATATATTATATAGTGATGAAAATTATTCAAAAAATATATGTAAATGATTTTATAGAAATTTTTAGGGTTTTTATGAAATAAATTAAATATATTATAGGGTGAAAATTATTTAAAATGTATGTAAATGACTTTACATCTTGCTTTCTAGTTTTTTTATGCATAAAACTTTTGGAACTTCAAATAATTGTTGGATAACTTTTAAACCCTAGTTATATTTTTATCTTAGATCATAAGTAATTATCGTATAATAAGGTGTATAATAAGGTGATTGGTTAAATGCTAAATATTATTTTAGAAAGATGATTGTTGAATGGTAAGTATTTTTTAGCAATATGAAATTTAATGTTTTTCAATTTTTTTAAAATTTCTCAAATTATTAAAATTTTCAAATTTTTATATTCAAATCTATACTTACTAATATTTTCCATAATATTTCAAACCCTTAATAATAAATGATAATGATATACTCATGTATTTATTTATGATTGATTTCCATATTCATAATTCTTTATTTAAGAATAATATATTTTATATGTTAATATGCACATTGCTCCATATTTTAAATTTCCCTTAAGAATAATATACTTTATGTTAAGATACATGTTAGCAAAGGGCAAGACTCCATATTCTAAGATCCATTATTTTATAAGTAAAGGGCATATTTTAAGATGTGTTATTTTATAAGCAAAGGGAAAGCATGGGATAATAAACTATGTGGATGATGGAAAAAGTATTTTTTCTTTCTAGATATATGTTATATTAATATGAGAACACAATTAACTAACACTTATCTCCTAAAGTCACATGTCTTAATCCAATAGAATAAAATTCACAATATGGCAAATGTTTAAATAGAAATGCCAAGTGATTCTCCTAAATTAACTAATCCTTAACTAATTGTGTTGATGTGATTTCAAAAATTAACTCACACTTATTTCTCAAAATCACCAGGATCCAAGTCTAGTAAACTAAATCCAAGAAAATAAATCCATCAAAAAGGATAATTGACCAAGTGTTTTCCATCATAAACATTGTGTTAATGTGATTTCCAAAATTAATTAGCACTTATCTCTCATTCACCCAAATCCAAGTCCAGTAAACCAAATCTAACAAAAAGTATGATGGACCAAGTTTTTCATCATAGATTTTGTGTTAATGTGATTCCCTCAAATTCACATGTCTAAGTTCAATAGACTAAATCCACAAGTAACAAAATTTGAAATGAAAATCCTAGTGACACAACAAACAGAGAATCAACAGCTCAAGTGACAAATACAATGTGTATTAGGGATCATTCACATAAATCATCAAGTACTAATGTTGGAAAACAAGTGCCTTAAAATAGAACTTACAAAACAAAAACTCCCACCTTCAACCCCCTATAATGTAGAAATTCTTTGTAGATTCAAACTACTTATGTATTTTGCTAAAACAAAAGACTTGAATCTACTCTACCCATCAGCAGAAAGCAATTAATTGATCATGAAATCACAAGATAAGCATGAGATAAGATTCAATAGACATACTTGGAATTTTATCTAGGGGAAAGAAACTGCTCAAAACCCCTTCCTATATGTATTGCATTAATAAAATAATACAGAAGAAATACAATGTTTTCTCAAGCGTGAGCAATCTCTGCACTAGTATAGTCTATCTCTCTACTTCACAAACTGACCTTGGCCAATACTTAACCAATTTTATGCCTACCCAAGCTCCTATTTCCTTGTACTGTTCAATATGGAATTAGTCCGCTATGAATTAGGGAAATTTCTCATTGTGAATTGTACAATTCCTTTAGGCCTTTCTCTGATTGCATGCACTACATGTACAACTTGGAAAATTATACAATTTAATAGTACATTGCCCTTGAACTCCAATCTCAATTGGATAACTCGATTTATCCACATGAATCAATTATTTTGGGTTGATTAATGAGTTAACTAAAATATTAGCTGAAGTTACATCCCACTACTAGACCTTCCACTAGTTCTTAATCAATTAGAACTAGTTAAACTCATAATAACTCAAATTAATTGAACCTAATTGCTAGAAATTAGCAATCAATCATAACAAAACATAACTCAAGTGTCTCCAACTCGAATTAACTGAGTTAAGTAAGTGACAAGGCCATGTCACCTCAATTAACTACCTCCAAGTATTTTTTTGAAATTGAAATTCGAATTTCTCCTATTTAATTTGGGAAAAATTAAATTAGGAATTTCTTGTTGCATTTTCAACGCTCCCTTTCAATAACAAAGCGATTATCTGATACCCCAATCCTGCCTCTATGAAACTCGAATTTTCCTCTTGACAAAGCCTTTGTCAAAATGCTTGCATCATGTTCCTTTGTAGGAATGTATTCCAGCAACATGATTCACCTCTGCACACAATCTCGTAGGTGGTGATACTGAATATCAATATGCTTCGATCAATCATGAAATACTGGATGCTCAGAAAGTTTAATACAACTCTAGTTGTCACAGTAAATCACAGTAGGATCCATCTTCTGACCAAACAAACCAACAAGAATTTTTCTCATCCATATAGCCTCACATGTTGCTTGACTTGCAGCCCTGTACTCTGATTTTTCTAAGCTGAGTGCAATAGATCTCTACTTCTTGTTGTACCAAGGAACCGTTGTTGACCCAACACTGAAAATGCCTCCTGATGTTCTCTTCCTATTTGATGGACTCCCTGCCCAATCTGCATCTGTGAAGCCTTACAACTTCACTCCCTCTATCTGTTTGTACCAAAGGCCAAACTGAGTGGTGCCTTTGAGGTATCTCAACACATGCTTTGTTGCCTTCCAATACAGTTTGGTTGGCATAACCATTTCTTGAATACATTGGTTAACTGCATAACACATGTCCAGTCATGTCTTCACCAAATACATAAGTGAACCCACAAGTTGCTTGTAAATGGTAGCCTCTACTACTTCACCTGAAGTAGCATCTTCCTTCCTCCAATTTCCGGCAATAGGACTTTCCATGGGTTTACTCTTCTGCATGTGAAACTTTTTCAATATCTCATTGGCATACTTTCCCTAAGAGACAAACAGGTCCTCATCTCCTTTCCATACTTCCAAACTAAGGAAATAATGCATGAACCCCATGTCCTTCATCTCGAATTCTCTTGCACGATCCTCTTTGCAAGAAATGATCAACTTCTCATCTCTAGTCAAAATTAACTAATTGACATATAATACTATAATCAATATATTACTTTCAACAACAATATGGTAAAAGTTTGCATCTTTTTCACTTTTGGTGAATCCCAACCTGGTGAGATAGTTGTCGATCTTGGTATACCAATCACAGGGTGCTTGTTTGAATCCATACAACGCTCACTTGATTCTGCACACATGTGACTCTCTGTCGAAGGTCTCAAATCTTTTTGGCTACTCAATGTACACCTCTTCCTCAATCACTCCATTGAGGAGTGTTGTCTTCACATCCATCTAGTGGATCTTCCACCCCATCTGCACTAACAATGCTAGAATTGACCGGATGGATGAGTACCTTGCTACTAGAGAAAAGGTATCATCATAGTCAATTCCCCCCACCTGAGAGAACCCCCAACCACAAATATGGCCTTATATTTCTCGATGCTATCGTATGTTGCATGATTTACCTTGTAAATCCATCTAGAACTCACCACTGACTTGTCTGTTGGTCTTGGAACCACTTCCCAAACACTTTTTCTAATGATGGAATCATATTCCTCTACCATAGCATCAATCCATACTGGTTTCTGCACTGCTTCCTCGAATGAGGATGACTCAGTCTCTACAAGCTCACTCATGAGAGCTATGTAGCCAGCGTACTAATCTGGTGAACTCCTCTGCTTGCATTGAGATGTGGGTGCTCCCACATTCTCTCTTGCATCATGCAACAATCTGTCAGCTTCATTGGTTTGCTTCCTTCCTTCTCTGGATGTATCTTCTTGAGTGGCAATCTCCACTCTGTACTCCTCTGCTTGTGGCTGCTCCACAACTTCCTGAGGTTCTTCCTTTGGAACCAAAAGCTTTTGATCAGGTTGCAACTGAAGCTCCCTCTCAATATAACACCTCATTGCCTTCTCCTCATCAAATTTTACATCTCTTCTAACCAGTGTCATCCAAAGAGATGGAAAGTACAAACGATAATTGTGAGGTTTTTCTATGTACCCCACAAATATTCCCAACTCAACTGTAGGTTCTAGCTTTTTCCTTGCATCCTTGGAAACACGACAGTAAACTGATGATCCAAATATCCTGAAGTGTGACACATCTATTTTCTTCCCTAAAAAAGTTTCATTTGGTGTACTCATGCCAAGAATATTGTGAGGACTCTTGTTCTACAAATAGACAGTTGTGTTGCATGCTTTAGCGCACAAGTGCAGTGATAGGCTCTAGTCATCTAACATCACCCATGCAGCGCCCACAATACTTATTTTCTTCCTCTCATCCACCCCATTTTTTTATTGGTTCTAAGGTGTTTTCAACTCCCGTCGAATGCCTTCTTTTGCACAAAAGTTCTTAAACTCATTCGACACAGATTCTCCATCATTATCGCTCCTAAGAGCCTTCACTTTCCTGCCAGCCTCTTTCTCAACAAGTGCTTTAAACTCAGCAAATTTGGAGAATGTCTAGTCTTTATTTTGCATGAAGAAAATTCAAGACTTCCGTGAGAAATCATATACAAATATCACATAATACATGTGCTTGGCCATGGAGGCTATCGAGAAAGTTCCACACACATCTGAGTGAATCCTTTCGAGCACTGTTTGCACCTTAGTGTCCTGATCATTGAAGGTGGCTTTTGTGTACTTCCCCAATGTACGCCTTTTGCATGTATATCGTTGCTCTAGTACACCTTTGCAAAGGCATGTAGAAATCTACAACATGACTTTCAAGGCGCCATGGTGCAAATGACCAAGTCTCTTATGCCATAATTCGCTGATGTCTTGGCTCTGCATCTTCTATGCTTTTGTGCTCAATGTTGCGCAATCTCCAACATCTAATTTGTAGAGGTTCTTTACTCGAACCCCTATCTTCTTCACTTGTCCCATGGCAATGTGTCACGGGAAAGCCTCTCTTTGTTGAATACCACATCGTAGACACGGTCTTCCAATACCGGTACGGAAATCGGATTCTTCTTCAAACCTGGTACATACATCACATCCTTGAGCCTGAGAGGCACGGGGACTTCACTTGGGGAGAAATACCATACCATGTGCACTTTGGGAGAAATACCATACCATGTGCATTCATATTGGAATATATCTAGGAAAAAATGACATAATATGTTGAGCATAAATAGTGGGTAAATGATTTTTATATTTGCAAGTATAAAAAATGGAGCTCAAAATTCATGAAATAATATAAAAGGGTATAAAAAATGTTAATGAAAAAATGGATACCTACAATATCTAGTGAAAGTGGGGGTTTTTTAAATTGGGAAGGTGTATTGGGTTTGTATTGGTAGGGGGTTAAATAATGTGATTTTTAAAAGTATTTTCCAATGTGTAGTCAAACTAAGGGTATTGTTTAATATGCCTAGGGAAGATAATATGAGGTACAAAGGGAAGTACCCAAGGGAATAATATAATAATGCAATGGGCCATAGTAATAAATAAGGTGGTTAACCTATATCATGTAAGGGACCACAAGTAATTAGCAATAATGTAATAAGCCTATGGTATTAGATAGAATGTATTGAGGGAACCATGGTAATGACCCATGGTATTGTATGTATGAGGCCTATATAGAGGCTAAAGACTCTCTATTGAGAGATGTCAACGATTATTGTATGAACAGGCATATGACTTGTGGAGTGTGCTCCTTCCTTAAAGAGTGAATGTAAAGTGTTGCCCTACCTTAAGGGTTTGATTAATAAAATGAAGCATTTTTACTATATTCAGATCTTGTTATTTCCTGAGTTTATTTGTATTTTCATATATTTTCATATCAGAGCTATAACAAGTGGTATCATAGCACTTTCTTGAGCAAAGTGGAGAATTTTTTTTTATTTTTTGCGGGAGTTTTTTGGGGCAGCAAGTTGCAAATCAGATCTATAAGTTCTGGTGCAAAATCTGTAGAATCTAATTGCAAATTTGAGTTGTTGGCAAAAAATACCCAATTTGAAAAAAAATTGGTCGAATCAGAGTCCAAATGAGGGAGATATTGCTGATTTAAAAATCAGTTGGGTTGTAGACATTTTTCGGGGCTGCAATTTTGCGACGCAGATTTGTACGTTCTTATGCAAAATATGCAGAATCTAATTGCAGATCTGGATTGTTTGTGAAAAAAATACCCAAGTTAAAAAAAAAAAATCAGTCGAATCGGAGTCCGAATGAGGGAGATATTGCGAATTTAAAATCAGCTCTTTTTTCAGAATTTTTTTGTGACGGCGAGACAGTTGCAACGCGGATCTGAAATTCCAGTGCCTAAATCGAGATTTCTACCACATGGGAAGATACAGAATGGTTGTGCCATTTCTGAAAATAGGTCATAATAAGGATTCTAAGTAATATTAATGGAATTGTGGCCATTTCAAATTTTCGTCAACTAAGCGCTTCGTTTTCAAAACCCTCTTTATGGCGGTTCTATGTTTTACAGGAAAAGATAATGGTCCTACTATTGAAGAATTCATAAAAAATCAAAAGTCAGTATGGGGAAAAAATTGGAAATTTTGGGTAGTGGACCAATTTAAAGATGAGGCGGCCATATGGTGGGAATTACTTAACAAAAAGAAGTACAACCTTTCAGATGAAGAATTTGAAAAATTACTTTTAGACAAATGGTCTCATGCCAGAGAACAAAATAATGAGAAACATGTGGGGTTATTTCCTACTGGTATCTCCTTATTGCAAGTTCATGGATTGATTCAGAAGGAAAAGATCGTTGTGTCTATAAATCCTAGTTGCAAGCATAATTTTATCAATGTTAATTTGACAAAAAAATTGCAAGTTCCAACGAAACACATTGAAAACACACAGGTTGATAATGAGGATGTTCAAGTTTATAAAGATTTGAAGCTTTCTATGGATAAGTATGTGTTGCATTGTGACTTCTATACTTCAGATATGGATAACATGGATGTTGTTTTGGGATATTCTTGGATGGAATCCGCGGGCACTGTCAATATTAATGTGCAGAAGAAATTCTTGAAGCTCTGGTATAAAAAAGAAGAAAATTACATTGCGGGATATTTCCATTAAGACCCAAGCAGAGACTATGGAGGTAGAAGCACAAAGCTCTAATAACACTTGCACATCAGATGATAAGCCTTTGATGGTCGACAACCAAACATAAGCATCAAACCATGTACAAGAAAAATAGGTAGATTCCAAGGAGGCTGAAGCAGAAACTGTTACAAGTACGGATACATCAGATGAGGACTCAGTGGTTGAAGTAATATTAGAAGATAAGCAACAACAAAAAACGCCACAACATGTATCATCTACCAATCAGGCTCCATTAAGTAGTGAATTAAAGAAAAAGACATTGTGGGTTAAAACTTTAGCATATCACCACCTAGATCACCCCTCAAGAAAACAACCAACAAATAGAGAGGAGCGACGATCCACCTACTACACATAAAAGAGCCGCAAGGGTCAGCTTCCATCTCAAGCGAGTGAGGCACTAGCAAAATCGAGGGTTCACCTTTCTCTAGAATGGCTAGATGCACATGCATGGTACTAGTGGACTACTCTTTTGAGTAGATCTTATTATTTGTGTTCTTCCCATATTTCGGGGATGAAACATGTTAAGGGGGGTGGAACGTAGTATACCTAGGGAGGATAATATGGGGCACAAAGGGAGGTACCCAAGGGAATAATGTAATAATGGGATGGGTCATAGTAATAAATAAGGTGGTTAACCCGTATCATGTTAGGGACCACAAGTAGTTAGCAATAACGTAATAAGCCCATTGTATTAGATAGATGGTATTGAGGAAACCATGGTAATGACCCATGGTATTGTATGTATGAGGCCTATCTAGAGGCTAAAGACTCCCCATTGAGAGATGTCAAGGATTATTGTATGAACAGGCATATGGTTTGTGGAGTGTTCTCCTCCCTTAAGGATTGAATGTATGGTGTTGCCCTACCTTAAGGGTTTGATTAATAAAGTGAAGCATTTCTACTATATTCAGATCTTGTTATTTCTTGGGTTTATCTGTATTTTCATATATTTTCATATCAGAGCTATAACATGAACATACATGCTATGTCATAGATTCAATGAGTGA
Organism: Pinus taeda; assembly: GCA_000404065.3. Classification (NCBI taxonomy): domain Eukaryota; kingdom Viridiplantae; phylum Streptophyta; class Pinopsida; order Pinales; family Pinaceae; genus Pinus; species Pinus taeda. Next base: position 13,434 of record APFE031071206.1, read on the forward strand.
AGCCCTTGTGCTGAGAGAGGAGCCAAAATCCTTCTGAAAAGTAACTGTACCAATATCGATCACGCTATACTTTCCATCATCTCCCATCTCGATGTGCATCTAGCGATCCTTCTCCTCCAAGTCACTGAAATTTTTTTTGCTCGTCATATGGAATAAAGCCCCACTATCCAAATACCACACACTACCCATCACTGTGCTCATCATGCATGCATCAAGGGTGAAGTCCAATTCAAATTGGGAAGCCAAGGCTTCACCTACCACTACTCCTGAGGGCTTTTTGTCAGCCTTCTTGTGTGGACACTTCATGGCATAGTGTCCCAACTCATAACAATGAAGGCACTTGATCTTCAACAAGTCTTTCTTCATGCCACCCTGACTAGAATCCCCTTTGGATTGGGATTTATTCCCTTTCTCTTTCTTTGCTTTTCCATCCAAGGCACAATTCTCATCATCATCATTCTTAGATGGGGTACCATATCTGGTGTTCCGCCTTATTTCTTTTTGCACCAAGTCGAACCACAATTGCTCCTAATTTGGTAGTTTCTCCCTTCTATTTACTGAATCTTGGTCGTTGTTCCAACTCTAGAAGTGCTACGCTTATCAAATCATCTTCTACAACCGTAATACCAACACTCCCAAGTTCATCCCGACATTGGGTGACCCTGCTCAAGTACTGTGGTATTGTGTCCCCATTTGCCATCTTGATCTTCTGAAGCTTGTCCTTCAGTGCCAGCTTCCATTGGTCACTGTTGTTCTGAAACAAGTCTATCAAGGCTTTCCACATTGCATATGGAGTCTCTTTCCCGTGGAAATTCAAGACAATATTATCTCGAACTCCCTCCAGTATGATCATCCTCGCCTTTGCTACACACTTCTTCCATTCTGCTAGATCTTGAGCATAAAATGTTGAAGGCTTCGAGATATCATTATCTATAAATTCCTTCAGCCCATTATCTTCCAAAATTGCTTCCATCCTGTCCTTCCAAGTAATATAATTTGAGCTACCTTCAAGGGCATACTCGAGTCTCAATCCATAGAAAGACATCCTACTAGCTTTGAAGAATGATCCTGCAAATTTGATTTACCTGCAAAGACAACTTTGAATTCTTGTGATTCCTGCTCTGATACCATGTAGAAATTCCTTGTAGAGTCAAACTACTTACGTAATTTGCTAAAACGAAAGACTTGAATCTATTCTTCTCATCAGCGGAAAGCAATTAATCGATTGTGAAATCACAAAATAAATATGAGACAAGATTCTACACATACTCGAAATTTTATCTAGGAGAAAGCAACTACTCAAAACCCTTTCCTATTTGTATTGCATTAATCAGAAAATAGAGAAGAAATACAATGCTTACTCAAGCCTGAGCAACCTCTACACTAGTATAATATATCTCTCTGTTTCACAAATTGACCCTAACTAATATTTAGCCAATTTTTTGTCTGCCCAAACTCCTCTTTCCTTGCGTTGTTCAATAAAGAATTAGCCCCCATTAATTAGAAAAATTGCTCATTGGGAATTGCGTATATTAGAGGAAATTTCAGCGTAAAGGTGGCCTCGTAAGGAAAAATAATAAAATAATAGTTATAATTTTTTATGGAAAAAAAAAAAAAATAAATAAAAAATAAAAAAAATAAAAATTAAAAAATAAAAAAAATTACTTTTTTAATTGTATTTTTTATTTATCTCCTTTTAAATTTTTACTCAAATTTCAAGTGTAAACACTCGTTGGATGTGGAAACCCATTATGCATACTTCTGAGAAGACCCACATTAATCAAAATTGCAAATACATTAAAAAATGTATTCACCATGTTTTTTAATGTATCTAAATTTTTTTATCAATGTGGGTCTTCTCAAAAACATGCATAATTGGCATTCGTTAGATGCAGAATTTAGTTACTCATCCAACGAATGTCTACCCTTGAAATTTGAGTAAACTTATAAGGAGATATGCCAAAAATACAATTAAAAAAAAAAATAGTTTTCTTCTTTTCCCTCTAAAATATTTTAAATTTAAAGGATTTTGATTGGTTTACATATTATGACATGGAAATTACGTGAAAATTTCATGGGCATATTGAAGCTAAAATTTCCTATAATGATTCATTTGTGTCTTTCTCTGATAGCATGCACCACATGTACAACTTGGAAAATTATACCACTGATAGTATGTTGCCCTTGAACTCCAATCTCAACAAGGTAACTCAAGTTATCTGCATGCATCAATTATTTCAGGTTGATTGATGAGTTAACTAAAAAATCAGCTTAAGTCACACCCCATTACTAAACCCTCCACTAGTTCTTAATCAATTAAAACTAGTTAAACTCATAATAACTCAAATTAACTGAACCTGATTGCTAAAAATTAGCAATCAATCATAACTAAACATAACTCAAATGTCTCCAACTCGAATAAACTGAGTTCACTGAGTGACAAGGCCATGTCACCTCAGTTAACCACCTCCAAATATTTTTATGAAATTCAAACTCAAATTTCTCCTAATTAATTTGATCTATGTTAGACTTTAAGCTTTTGTGGTCATTTTTTGGAAAAGTATACTCTAGATTATCCACAGTAATATATTCATTATGTTGACGTTTCAAACCTCAAAGGGGATCCATCATCATGACAAAAAATAAATTGAGAGAAGAATCCACCGACTAGAACAGATAAATACCCAATGGAGAATAAATTCAAGTAGAAGCCGACTAATTCAAAAAACCAAACTACATAAATTTTTATTATTTTCTAGTTTT
>APFE031071211.1:0-15189 GCA_000404065.3 Pinus taeda
TTCGAAAAGCATCTCTGTTATACATTGTGCTGAGTAGATAAACGCTTTCTTTAGTCAATCTCTGGTTTAGATCATCAGTATGGCTCATTTCTTACGATCATTCTCTTCGATTGATAGAAAAGTAATTACTGAAGTTTCGTCTCGATCTGTTGAGACTGAGTTAAATGAAAATGAAAATCATGAGATAGTAGAAGACCCGTCCAAATGGACTCCTCCTGCTTTGCATGCTACTGACATTTATAAGCTCCCCATGACTTTTGTTTTAAAACGAAAAAACTTTCTGAAAGAGGTAGAGATAACTATAAAGATCTCTGGTCCATCTACCCAAATTCTGGCCTTAAACTTGTTTTTTGATGATGAAATAAAAAAATTTCGCCAGTATGCTAAAGAAGGAAAATATTATTATCTTCATTTTGGGGGTATAAGAATAGGACTTGCTCCTCTGTTTCGTCATGGAATAAACACTCCTTGTATTGCTGAATTATTTGATACCCGTCATCAAAATTATGATCATGCTAGGATTGGAACTATTATGGGAAACTTAGCCACAGGTTGTCAATATGGAACAATATATCTTGATTATGCCATCAGCCTGAATGATGTACATTTAAAAGATTGTTGGAAATTGTTAACTGGGGTTCAAGGGATAAATATGGCAGAAGAAAGTGAATATCTTTCTATAATTGGGCAAGCTTCATTTCAGCTTACAAATACTGCACACCCAAAGTTGAAACAGCCTGTTTTAAAAGATTGTGTCACTGTTGGCCTATCTAATGCCCAAGTAGAAGGTGTTTTGTATGATCCTGCTGAATTACCCGGAAATTGGTATTTCCAATATAAATCCATAGCTGATGAGAAAAAGCCTGAACTAAAAGTAAAACGAGTTACTATTGACAATGGCCAAGTTAAACTGATTCCTCCAAAGCCACAAGTATCTCGTCCGATCACTAGGCACAAAAGATATGTATTTCCTGTTGCTCCAACTGATGTTGCTTCTAGCAGTCATAATTTACCCACTTTCCAAGAAGTCGGTCAGACTGAGCCTGTATTATCCTCCAATGAATTGTATATACCAGAATCAAAGCCTTTTTTACCCACTGTAAATAAGATGCATCGCATAGGTTATTTCCTTCCTGTTGAAGAATGGCAGTTTGCCAATCGGCGATATGTAAAAGGTGGCAAGTGGCCTCCTCGTACCAAATTTTGTACTACTTCTTCATCTTCTCGACAACCACCCACCCGTGCAGATTGTGCTCCATTAATAGAACATAATGCACAAAATACAAATGATCTTGATCGGGTATATCAGATTGGCAATTATTTAACCACATGGTGTGCTCATGCCGAAGAAGTTTTAGATGATTTGGGAAGTCAAAGTGAACTAATTCTAGCAAATCTGAAACTCCTACAAGAAGAACAAACAGCTGATCAGCAGCGCAGAGAAGAAAAAGAAAGAAGAAGAAGAGAGAAAAAGAAGAAAGAATCGCAGCCTCCAAAGTTTTCTAGAACTATGGAAATCCCTCAGAAATGGGAAACTAGTGATTCTCAAGAAGAAATAGCTGAGTCCAGTAACAGCCAAGTCAGTTTTAAACGAGAAAAGCCAGTGTCAACTTTAGCTTTCAAAAACAAAAATGAATTGGCTACTTTTGAGAATGCTGCCACTTTATTTCCATCATTTATAATGCCTTCTTTGCAGAAAGCTAACATGCATAAAGAACCAAAATATCCAAGATTAGAAGAAGATTTGTTTGCTGCTAATTCATCTGGGTATGTTTTGGATCTAGATAAGTCAAAAAATCCAGCTGAATCAATCAGAATATGGATTGGTGCTTTATACCAGATGCAAGTAGTATCTAAGTTGGATAATTTCTCAATATTCTTGTTAGCAGAAAAACGAATGGCAGGTATTGTGTGGGATTGGTGGTTCTCAGCTACCCCCGAAGAAAGACAGAATGTAGCACTAGCAGGTCTAGCTACATTAGAAGTTTTGTTGCTTACCCAATTTGTTCCTGAACCTACAGATGATTTAAAGCAAATAATTACTGATCTAACTAGGATGGAGTTGAAAGATCTCAAAGATCTAGATCAGTTTGGGTCGGAATATATGGCTAAAGTCTTTAAAGCAAAAATGAATAATGACCCTACTCAAAAAATTGCTTTCTTATCAAAACTACCTGGAAATTTAGGAGACATGATAATGAAAGATATAGAAGTTCAGAACAAAAAGATTGAACAAATCTATTGGATAGATCTCCTATTCAGGTGTCAGGAAAAAGTCAAATATTTATGTTGGCAAAAATAGGTTCATAATGTTTCTCCCAATCTGAATGTATGTCGCTCTGTATTACCCTGGACTCCTTTCAAGAAAAGAAAAGCTAAGAAATATGGTAAATACAGACCAAAAAGAGTTGCAAACCCAAGAAGACCATTCAGAAAATTTAGATATGTTAAAAAGAGGAAACAGCCAAAAAGAGATAATGCTTGCTTTATCTGTAAGCAAGAAGGACATTTCGCTAGAAAATGCCCCAGGAGTTCCTCAAATAAATTGAAATCCTGTTTTGAGATTGATGAATTTGCAGATAATTGGTCAGTAGGTGATTCAAATGATGAAGTATCCGATGTATACATTTTGACTGATGCTTCACTTTCTGATACTGAATCTCTTGATGAAATCAGCCAAAAGATGAATGTTTGTTCTTCTGGTTTTGGAAATGAACATAGTGACTATGAATGGGAAGAAGAACATCATTATAGTGATGAAACTGAAACAGATGATTATACAGAAGAATACTCAGATAATTCTTCTGAAGAAACTGTTACTCCCGAAGAATTAAAGGACTCATTCCCCCGTTTTCATTCCTTGCCTCCACAACCACTTGTGAGTTCTTTGTGTCCATATCCTAAAACAGTTGTTTCTTCATCATCATCACTTCCTATAAATAATACTGCTCTAGATGAAGAAAATGCTTTTCTGAAAAAGATAGTCAAATCCAGTAATCTGTTGTACATTCCTGTTGAAGTTCAAGTCCGTGGTGAATGGATCAGTGTTGATGCTTTTATTGACACTGGTGGTTCAAATAATCTTGCACGCCCATCTCTTTTTAAAGGGTTATGGAAGCCTCTGCAGCATATTCTTGTTTCAGAAACAATTGGTGGATCAGTTAACCTTACCCATTATGTAGATAACATTTCTTTGAAACTTGGGGGGGTTACTATCAAAATCTCTGCTATCCAGCATTATGATGCTTCTGCAAGTCTATTTTTAGGAATGCCATTTATTAATTCAGTACTGCCTGTAACAATAAGTGAAGATAAAATCATCTGCAATGTTAAAAAGAAAGCAGTTGCTGTTCCAAGACTAACAATGGCAAACTCAGAAGCCAGAAAAGAGCAGAGTCAAAAGAAGGTAGGTTCTAAGAAAGTAAAGAATGAGTCTCATGATTGGAAAGAAGTATTAATGATGTATGAGGCAAAATCACAACCTACTCAAAAAGCCAATAGAGATCCCAATTGGACCGCTGAACAAACCAGTCTACATGAAGAATTGTTAAAATGTTGCTCTAACAACCCGCAGGCATTTTGGACTACAGAAAGTCCACGTCAAGAAATAATAACACTGCATGACAATGGGGTAACCGGTAAATTGATACCATGCACCCCTGCTGAAGAAAGAGAAATGAGAAAGCAGATTCAAGAATTGCTAGATCTTCAGCTTATTGAAAGAAGTGAATCCCATTACTCATGTTCTGCATTTCTTGTCAAAAATCATTCAGAAATTGTTCGTGGTAAGGATAGAATGGTTATTAACTACAAGCCATTGAATGCAATAACCAAAAGCTTTAATTATCCGATGCCTAGACAAGAAACCATTATGCAGAAAATTCAAGGAAGTAAAATTTTTAGCAAATTTGATATGAAATCAGGCTATTATCAGATACAGATTGCAGAAGAAGATCGCCACAAGACTGCTTTCACATGTCCTGCAGGTTTCTTCCAGTGGAAAGTCGTTCCTTTCGGTTTGAAGAATGCTCCTGCCTTCTTCCAACGAAGAATGGATCATATCTTCAGTAAATATGATTTTATAGTTGTCTATATTGATGATATTCTTGTACATAGCTCAGATTTAGAATCTCATTTGAAACATTTGCAAATTTTTCTTGAAGAGGCAAAGGCACATGGTCTCGTTTTATCTGAGAAGAAAATGATACTCTTTCAAGAAAATATTGATTTTCTTGGAATCCATATCAGCAATGGGAGAATTCAGATGCAGCCACATGTTTTGACAAAGTTGTCTGAATTCCCTGATCGCTTAGCAGATAAACACATGATTCAGAGATTTATAGGGATTCTGAATTATGTACATAAATATATCCCTAATCTTTCAGAAAAAACTGCTACAATTCGACAGTATATTAATGGTGGCTGGTTAGATGAAGCTACTAAAGCAGTTCAATTAGTAAAGAAAGAATGCCAGAGTTTGCCTGCATTAAAACCGCCAGGTAATGGATTTCTAATTCTACAAACAGATGCTTCAGATAATTTTTGGTCAGCTACACTTCTTGAAAGAATAAAAGTTGATGAAAAAATTGAAGAAGTTCTTTGTGCATATGCCTCGGGAGAATTTCAGAAACATCAAAAAGGTTATTTTCTTGCAGAGAAAGAAACCCTAGCCATTTTCAATGGAATCCAGAAATTTGAAATTTATTTGGCTCCTGCAAAGTTCTTAATTCGTACTGATTCCATGAACTTTAAATACTTCCTGACTGCAAAGATTTCCAAACAGTTGGCTTGCGGAAGGTTACTAGCGTGGCAGATGTGGTTTCAGATGTATGAGTTTGATGTCGAATGGATCCTAGGAAATTCTAACTTTTTGGCAGATGCCCTGACAAGAGAAATGAACAAGGTTCATGTACATAAACAAAGTATGTTTGATATTAAGGGTAAAACTGCTACTGATGATAATTTTGACACTTTTGTACAACGTTTTAAAATTTTAGAATTCTTGTTATTTGATATCACTGAACAAATCAAAAAAGTTGTTGGGTTGAGACTAAGGAGAAATCAATGGATTCAACGATGCCAGGCATGGCAACACAAAAATGTTGGTGTTTTTCTAAATCTGGATGATGAATTGGTCAAAGTTTATCCTATGCCAAATATGAAGGTGAAAGTTTATTTCAAGCTACTTGATGATACCTGGTCTAGGCACTATACACCCGAAATGATAAAGGTATTGAAGACCTTAAATTATTATCACATAATTGGCGGGATTGATTTCTCTGTTGCTGTGTATGTCTCTTCAAAAATGCTAGATCTTGAAGAAATCAACATGAATGGACTTGTTGAAAGATTTTTAAGATCATTAAGAATTCCTGATATGTTTGAAGAATTGGATGCAGCCTTTTTGCAAAGAATAGATGAAAATTTTGAATCAACAGATTCTTTTCCACAATATGAGCTGTTTCAGCCTTTTGCTGACTGGGAGATAAAGAATGGCAGATGTCAAAAGAAACTGCAGCTTCGAGCATCTCAATGTATTCTGAGAACTCTTCAATATCTCAGAACCTTTTCCGAACCGTGGGATTATCAAAGCATGGAATTTCGTAATCCAGTCGATCCTAATCCATTTGCACAAATGTATGGAAGAGATAGTGTGATAGAATCCACATTGGCAGAAAATACAGATCAGATAAAAAAGATTTCTATGTGGCTTCAAGAATTCCATCTATTAAAAATATCAGAAAAAATCTCCATGATTAAAACACTCGAGCCGATGCAAGGAAAACATAGAATATCACGATTAATTATTAATCAAAAAGCATTAGTAACAATCTGTGTTTTATCAGGGGACTGGACAGAAGATGCTATATGTTTGATAAATCTGCTATTATCAAATGGAGTATGCTCATCAATGATATTTGAAATTGGATGGCAAGAAAAAGGACATATCAGTCATCAATGCAAATTATGGGTATAGGCCGCTATCGAGCAATCAGTTAGTATGTTTCAAATCTTCAGATGGGATCTGCTAGATGGAGTTGAACTGGCAGTACAATCCTTGCCAGACTTTAGAAAAAGTAAGAAAGATTCCTTTCTTGGAATTGAAATTGATCCATATGCATATGTAAACAGATGGAGTAAAGATGACTACCTCTTTTCATCAAAAACCCTACGAAAAACTGCAGATTCGATAAAATTTTCTTATGACACTGGACAGAGTTCACATGCTCCACAAAAAGAAGAATCTTCAATAGCAATTCATGATTCCAAAGGAAAAGCTAAAGTAGGGGAAGAAAAAGACACTGTCTTTGTTGATGTTTACCAAGATGCTCAAGTACAAAATGACCCCACTTGGGAAAAAGAATATTTATCGTGGCTAACATCATCATGGAAAAAGCCAGAAGACAATCTGGGAAAGTTAACCTGTGCTTGGGAAAGACAAAGGACCTCTGTAGACTCTGATTCGGATCCAGATTATGATAGTGATAGAAGCCCGAAAGGACCATGGTAAAGAATCTCTTATCAGCAATGTGATAATGTTGGTCACATGTTGTGATAAGAATATTTGTACAAAAGAAAAATTGAGTAGACACCGTCGGTGGAAAAAGATACCGACAGGACCCTCAATTATTTCTTCTTTATGTCAGATCTTAGTTAGCTTAGATTCTCTTTTAGGTTATTTAAGGAAGAATTCTCCATGTATGCATCATCGTGAGTTTTGAGTGTGAGTGTGTAATTGTATTCTGAGCTCTCAAAGATCAGAGGCTAGAAAAGCTCTTGACTTGAGGCTATCTATGGTGTGTAACCTTATTTTGAATAATATTGAAGCCTGCTGGGCCGCCAGTCTGAGGACTGTTTGTTTCAAGAACATCTGAGTGGTGAGATTGTAAGGCGTGTTGGAGAAGCGAAAAGGAGTCGCGCAGTCCACGCATATCTCTGGTTGATGTGAGAAAGATCTGCTTCAGCGTCCACTTTGATAAATTCAAGTAAGTCCATCTGTTTTGGCTAGGATATGGAAGGTGGTGCAATGAATTTCTAGATCCATTCCAATCAGTGTCCAAATCCAAATGGAAAAATGTTTCTGAGATGCAAGGATGTGGGGTTGCGAGTGTGCAGATGGTATGGACCTTCCTACTATCTCTACATTCGAATGACAAAACAATGTGGAATGTCAAGCAGGGAAAAGGTTGCGTAGAGGGAGGGCAGGTGAGTGTTATGAAGAGAAATGACAATGTTTAAAATGTGGACATCAATGACTTAACACCTTGAAGTAGAGTTTTCCGCATCAAAGAAAGTAAACCCATTTCAACCATTATTTTCATAGAATTTAAAAGTGATCTTCGTATTCTACTATTGATTTGGATTTCAGAAGGCATTTTCAAGGTGACAAAGGCACTTTGGAACATCCTAAAAGCCTTAAAGTGTGTTCATGTTGGATAGGATCATGGATTGTAACTAAACGTCAATAACAAGAGGCCACTAGGGGTACCCTTTGACCATGCGAAGGGCATTGTGCACTTGATGTTGGTTCACATGGCTTTACTTGGAGATATTGATGTGGAAGATGGGTACATTTTAATGGAGATGTTTTTAGTGCAATTTTTTGAACTTTCCGGTGTCGGAATTCGATGGAAAAATTTGAGGTAAAATCTTTATTTGTGTTATTTAAATTGGTTTTTTGCCTGTATATATGGATTCACCACCATGAAAAACCTCTAGGGCACTTGGATTGTGTAGGGGCTACCCATCAAACTTGTCATTTCAATAAATTCATGCCGGAATTTAGTGAAATTAGACTGGGAGAACCCACCGGAAAAGCTTCCAAAAAGTTACAGTAAAGACAACTTACATTTTAATTGCGATTAGAGGCGCATTCTACAGCCCACTATGCCCCCATTGTGTAAGTATATCATGTCCTCAAAACTAATTTTCGGGAATGTTGGCCAAAACATTAGCTTGAATCTTAAATTATATATAACTTGAATCTTTAGATTATATATAACTTTTTAATCTTATGTGTTTGATTGTTCCTTTATCATATATGTGAAATTGAATGGATCATAAATTTACCTTTAACAAAAAAATTTACCACATTAAAATTCCAAATTAGGTAACATTTTAAACATTTGTACTCTTTACTAAAGCCAATACCATTTCTTAAATCAAAGGAAGAAGGTTTTTTTAATCAAATATTTGTAAAATGAATATTTTAAAAGAAAAAACCATATCCTAAGGATATATTAAAATCTTTGAAGATGTAAATATTTCCACATCAAAGTTGTATTTGAAAATATTAATTTGACGTAGTTTTATTATAAATCTTGTTATCATGCCATATCAAAAACATCATTCAATCTAATATTAATATTAAAAGATTAATATTAATATAAATATAAAATTAATATTAATATTATTAAATTTAATAACCTTTGGATTAATACAATATTAAATTTAATATAATATTCAATTTGTTATATTATAATATTTTATAATATATAATGATATATGTTAACTCTAGATATATATGGAGGGAAGAACATAGATAGAGTGATGGAGGTGGAAAGATAGAGGGAGTGACAAGGAAGAGATGGAGATAAAATGAAGGAGAGGAGAGAGAGAGAGAGAGAGAGAGAGAGAGAGAGAGAGAGATGAATGTATGGGGAAGAGAGAGGAGAGAGGGAAGGAGATAGTGACAAGGTTGGAGAGAGAGAGAGAGATGTGGGGGAAGAGAGAGGGAGGTAGGAGAGAAAGGGAGAGGGAGGGATAGAGAAGGAAGGACATAGAGATGGAGTTGGAAGGGGGTAGAGGGAGTGAAGAAGAAAGACGTAGAGAGATAAAAGTGGAGAGAGAGAGAAAGGGAGTGACAAAGGAGAGATGGAGAGAGAGTGTGTATGTTTTGGGTTGAGATAGAGAGACAAAGAAGGAAAGATGGAAGGAAGGGGGGAGAGAAGGAGAGAGAGTGACAGAGTTGGAGGGTGAAGAGAGAGGGGGCGAGGGTGAGGGGGAAGGGGATAAAGGGAGGTGGGAGAGAAAGGGGAAGAGAGGAAGGAAAAGCGATTAGAGGGAGATAAGAAGAAAGACAGAGAGAGAGAGAAAGGGAGTGATAAGGGGGAGAGAGAGGGAGAGAGATAGGGAGAGATGAGAGCAAGAAGGAAGAGAGATAGAAGAAGGAGAGAGGCAAAGGAAGAGGAAGAGGGGGGAGAGATAGATAGATATGGAGAAAAAGTGTGTGTTTTGGGGGTGATATAGAGAGAGAAAGGAGAGGTAGTGAGAGATAGATATATAGATAGAAAGTGGAGAGAGAGAAGAAAAAAGGGATAGAGAGAGGGAGGGATGGAGGTAGAGATAGATGAATATGGACAGAGTGTTTGTGTTTGGGGGGTGAAGCGGGGGGTGAGATAGAGAGACAAAAAATGAGAGATAGAGGGAGATATAGATATAGATGGAAGGGGGAGACAAGGAAAAATATTTCTTGCACTAGATACATTAATTTTAGTGTAGATGATGATTTCTAATCCGATTTGATTGTTTGCACTAAATGCATTGATTTCAATGTAGATGTTGATTTCCGTGTAGTCTAACGAGGTGGAGGAGTTGCCTGGAAGGTTATGAAAATTCCGATCATATTTAGAGAAAATCTGGCAAGGATTTTTATAAATCCAAGTTATAGTTGTTAAACTTCAAAATTTTAGGTGTTTTAGATGTTTTTGATGGTGCTGAATCCATTTCCACCATCAAAAACACGATTCAAACACTGCATCTACAAGATTTTTTGAAATTTTTTTACCCAGATTCCAACCACTTTTAGCCATCCAGGCAATTCCTCCGCCTCGTTAGATGACTCTGTTGATTTCTAATTATATTTTATTGCTTGCACTAGATGCATTGATTTCAATGTGATGTGGATTTCTAATCCTATTTATTGCTTGCAATAAATGCATTAATTTCATTGTAAATGTTGATTTATAATATCATTTAATTGTGTGCATTAGATGCAGTGCTTTCAGTGTATATGTTGTTTCTAATCTTATTTTATTGTTTGCATTAGATGTTAATTTTGAGATTGTAAATTATTAAAAAAAAATATTTTTCAAGGTATAATTTGTAATACCTAGAGGGACACTATTAATAGTTAATTAGCTATCAAAGTTGTGATACCATAGAATAAATGAAATATATATATTATATATATATAATATAATATATATTATATATATATATATATATATATATATATATATATATATATATATTATATATATATATTATATAATATATATATATATATATATGGAAGGAACGGATAGGGAAGAAGATTTATTGCACTATATTCATTGATTTTAGTGTATATGATGATTTCTAATCTTATTTGATTGCTCACATTAGATGCATTGATTTCAGTGTAGATGTTGATTTCTAATTATATTTGATTGCTTGCGCTAGATGCATTGATTTCAGTGTAGATGGTGATTTGTAATCCTATTTGATTGGTTTCTCTAGATGCATTGATTTCAATGTAAATGATGATTTCTAATCCTATTTGATTGCTTGCACTAGATGCATTGATTTCAGTGTAGATGTTGATTTATAATCTTATCTGAGTGCTTGCACTAGATGCATTGATTTCAATGTAGATGTTGTTTCTAATCTTATTTGATTGCTTGCTTTAGGTGCATTGATTTCAGTGTAGATGTGTTTTCTAACCCTCTTTGATTACTTGCATGAGATGGATTAGATGTTGTTAATCATGAGGTTGTAAATTATTAAGAATATTTTTCAAGATTAGATTGGAGGGGAGAAAGAGAGAAACATATTTCTCGCACTAAATACATTGATTTTAGTGTAGATGATGATTTCTAATCCTATTTGATTGCTTGCACTAGATGCAAAGATTTTAGTGTAGATGTTGATTTATAATTATATTTGATTTCTTACACTAGATGCATTGATTTTAGTGTAAATGTGGATTTCTAATCCTATCTGATTGTTTGCACTAGATGGATTGATTTAAATGTAAATGTTGATTTCTAATCTCATTTGATTGCTTGCATTAGATGCATTAGATGTTAATCTTGAAGTTGTAGATTATTAAAAATATATTTTGTAATACTTAGAGGGACACTCTTAAGAATTAATTAGCTATCAAAGTTGTGCTATCTAGAATTGAAATGAAATGAATGTTCAGAATCAATCCTCCTACGAAGTGCAAATTAATCATTGACAAGATCGTCTCCCTTCTTCATCACCAACTAATTACTAATAGACAATTACATATATTCAAAATTACTAATAGATAATTGCATACAACAATGTATTCAATATATTTATAAGAGGAAAATATATGTTTATAAACATCCAAAACAAATCAAAATATTCTTGAAGGAGATGTGATAATTGTTTGGAGAAACAAATAATATAAAGATTTTATAAATCTAGTCACTCATTAAAAAAGTTTGAAAATACGTTATTTCCTGATTTTGCAAAATAGACTATAGATTAAAAAAATCATAAAAATATTTTTGAAGGAAATAAATTATTTCAAACATTAGCAAAGAAACAAATTATTTCGAGAGTAATTTTAACACAATAAATTATTAAAATTATTCTTCAATACATATTTAGTAATACCTGGAGGGACACTATTAAGAATTAATTAGTCATTGAGAAGTTATGATACCTAAAATTAAATGAAATAGATGTGCAGTAGCAATCCTCCTGCAAACTATTGACAAGATTGTCTTCCTTCTTCATCACCAACTAGATACTAATAGATAGAAAATTACATACACATATAAACTATAACACAACAGCTATAACATTCAAAAAAATTACCATCCAAATCCAAACATAATAATGAATTTTGAAGTTTATCTCAAATATATACATTATAATCTATCTAAACATGTGACATTGTTGTCCTCAACTGGAACCATATTATATCCATCTAACACTGGATCAATCACGCACCGAGAGGGATCAAATCCCTCGAGGTGAAAACCTTTCCTAAAACTCTAAACTCCAAAAATAAGGTTTGCAACTTGAGGGATTCGATCCCTCTCGACGCATGATAGATCCGATGTTAGATGGATCTAAGATGGTATATTTAAAGTTATGTCAAGTACCTGTAGTGAAAATTGACTTATAAATACTTCATAATCTGTTGACGATGTTGGACCTACCAACATTCAGGGGATCTCCCCGGTATGAAGTCCCAAATAGACCTCACACCGTTTGGTGTAGGAGTCCCATCCGGTACGATGGCCCAGTTGCCATTATCTTAAAGATTTGCCTCAACTCTTACTTGTCAGCACGTGAGAGTGGTTTGCTTTGTCTTCGAGAAGTGAGGTTCACATGCCTAGTGAGTGTAAGTGTCACTCATGTCAATGGTTCTTTCACTGTCGAGGGAGAGGGTGAGAGTGAGTTCCAGGTCGATTGGGAGCAGTCCCAACATTGCTAGGAACACAAAACACAACAGGACATGCAAAGCTTCTGGAGGAGCAATCCACATGGATGAGGCAACCACAACATACAAGGTAAGATAATACATACAACACTCAACGGATCAATCCGAACAAATGCAACGATTGTTACAACAAGCTTCATGTGAAATGTTTGTCTGATGTCCTGGACAACAGTCTACACGGGCGAGACAATGTTAACAACATATACAACACATTTCCATTAATAGATTATGCATTACAACAATTGAAGTAGTTCAGATGTAGAACACAGGTTAAAGTAACATGCATTACAAGTGTTAAAGATCAATCTTACAACAGATACAACACGTGTGAAAATGTGTCGGCCTGTTAGTAGGCTTCTAAATTAAGCGAAAGTTCCAAGACACATTGTTACACCATACATCACTAACCCCGAGTGCGGGGCGTTGGAGCCACTACTTACTCCTCAAAGAAAATATTACAGACTCTCTTGGCTATGTTAGAGGAGCTGAGGTGAAAATTCCTTTGCATGTACAAATGAGGGGGTATTTATAGCCAAGGGTTAAACTGACCCTTATGACTATTCTATTAGCCTCATGACCGTTTGACTTCGATGACTTTTTGACTTACATAAATCTTTGTTCAACAAGTGGGTCTCTTGGACTTCCATGTTACACCACATTGATTAACAACATAACCCATAGTGGAGATGTGGGCGACATGACTCATGACATGACTCGACATGACTTGACATGACAATGCTGGTACATTCGTGCTGCTATTGGAGTGCATGTCGAGTTACAATGCTTCTGGGTGATGGATGTCTTCATGGTGTATCATAGCTTCACCTCCACATGGCGAAGTGCGCGGAGTCTTCAATGGTCCTTGGTTCGCTTGATGAAGCTTTTGCACGTTGTTCCTTGCTTGCATGTTGGGAGGCTTGACAGGCTCATCTGTTTGTGAAGTTGCATGTTTGTCGCGTTTGTCTGTTTCACATGCATTGTTCGTTCGTCCGTTAGTGAACCTGTCCTTTTACATGTGCTCCCTTCATTCATCTCATTCGTCATCTTGCCATGTTTGTTGGTGTACCTGTACCAGCAGTTACTCATGACGAGATGACATCAAATCCAAAAACTCCTAGTCTACCATGACACATGATCGTTTCAGATGCAGGTGACTGGGAGAGGTGGCAAGGTTGCGAAGTGGGATGGTGGCTCCAGACACTACTAATGAAAACTGCGCAAGAGTCACTGAGTGATGAAGATGGGAAATCTGCGTCAACAGTGACTGCCTACGAGGTCTAGGTCAGTTGAGAGGCAAAATTGCACAAATTTTGGGAGGGACAGTCTCGACTGCAGGAAGGCAAGGTAGGGATGCTCTGTGCATTTTTTGGAATGAATGGGCAGTGGGGGCTGGACAACCAGCTTTGCGCAATTTTCCATAGGAACGGGACGGGTTGCATGAAGGGTCAGTAGGAAGAAACTGCACAGTTTTTGGGAGGAACTCCTTGATAGACTCACATCTAAAACTACGCAATAGCCAGAGGGAACTAACAATTGGCTGCTGGGGTCACTGGTAGCCGAAACTGCACAATTCCCATAGGGAACTGGCAGTTGGCTGCTTAGTCACTGACAACATAAACTACGTAATTCCTGGAGGGAACTGGAAGTCTACTGCTAGGGGTTGCTGGCAAGGGAAACTGCACTAAGGCCGGGAGGTTGGCCTGCTGATCATCCCTACACAATTTTTGAGCTGAGATAACTGATGGGAAACATAAGGCCTTCTCATGAACACTGTGCAATTTTGGAGATGAACAGTCAGTTGAGTGTTGGGATGACTGACTGGGAAAACTGCCCAATTTTCTGAGGGAGACAGGAATGGGCACTTGGTGTTGGTTTGGCCTGTATGAGAAATTTCCTCAGTTAGCTGAGTGAGTAAGGTCAGTGGCCTCTATGCAATTTTTGAGGGGAGTTTGTCCTGGGGTGGCTACTGGGTCCGACTGTCCAGGTGGCTCGCATGAGGGTTGATTGAATTTATTACGGGCAACACAACTTGGAAAGACTAGCTTGGTGCTTCTGCGCTGTTCTAGTTGATTGTCGATCGAGTCGAAAGCAGGGTGATGGTCCGGCTGTCAGAAGGGAGTCTGGTCATCAGAACTTCAACAAAATGACTAAGTGTGTGAACGATCGAAAGATGCATATGTGATCATATGAACACACACCCACATGACTCACCGATGAAATGACCCAAACCATCTAGACACACATGTTCAACATGACTGATTGACGGTGCAAGTGACAAGCACGACACTCGTGATTGACCGTTCATTGATTGACATGACACTTGCACGACAATGAATGTGACTCCGTGTGTGAGTGCGACATATGCTTTCATAGCAAACACAACAAGCGCATACGAAGAAAATAATTTGAGCTTAACCTAGAACATGGTCGCAAGCATGAATTAGGCACCAACATGCATAAACTTGAATGAAATGAACAAGCAAGGCGGATGCAAGGACTCACACGAGCTCATAGAGAACCCAATTGTGTGCAGTCATCAAGTGAAACTCTCAAGGGAGGCTCCGAAATTGGGTGCAGGCAAAAATTTTGGAGGGTGGTTGTAGCTGCTACAACACTTGGCAACACACTGGTAAAACTCCAATTTCTCTATTTCAGTTCGTTGCTAGCATAGGGCCTTGGTCTTTCGGGGGGTATTGAATCACTGTGCGGGTTACTTTGGCTTCCCC